>JAVHLU010003460.1:0-11166 GCA_036785755.1 Colletotrichum ledebouriae
ATTATATACCCTATAGAGTAGCCCTTCTTTAAGCAGGTCCTCTATATTATTAAGGTAGAGGTAGCCTAGGCCCCTTAGGGGAATATTAGTAAGTATAGCTTATACTAACTGCTTTAATATAGAGAGACCGTTACTAATAATAGTATAGTAAAGATAGTAATAACTTCTAGCGGATAAAGCGGTCATAGAGGCGGTATTAGTAGCGCGGGTAGTACGCGAGAGGAAAAGTCGATAGTTTCGTAGTCTATTAAATAATTAAAAACCACGTTATTATTAATATAAAGTTAAATATCGTGAGGCTATAGGTATATATAAGTGCAGCTATGGTTAGGAAAGGTGGTCGGTAATTACAATTACGTAACCGAAGGCTATATATTATTAGGAGGCGCGGAGTTAGAAGGTCTATTGCACTTAAGAAGGTAAAATCACTATGCAGTGGCCAGAGGCCAAGCCCCGCTATTATAATAGTGTTATTATAGTATCCGCCTAAATTATAAAACTCGCTGCGTATTATATATATACGCCGGGGGCGAGTAGTTAATAGAACATTATTAAGCCCCCCTATAACTCTAACAGGTATTACCCTCTAAGCCGCTTTAGAGATCCCTTACTTAAATTAGTATTTAAAGATCAGCTAATCTAGGGAATAATTTCTCTCCTTACCCTCTTAAGGTAGCGTAGGATTATTCCTAATAGTATAAGTAGTAGGTATTAAATATATACTCGTAGCCGCCTTAAGTTTAGTTTAGGAGTCCCTTATATTAGTAGAAACTATATAGTTATAGATAGTTACGTAGATAAAGGCGAAAGCCTCTATAGTAACTATCGTAGTATCTAAGCTTACGTTAGGGGTATTATTAAGGGTATGTACATAGAGGTAGCTACTAGTAGTATTTTCCTCTAGTATAGATAATATAAGAACGTAATACTAGAGATGTTATCATTAGAGCGTTATTATTAGTCTGAAAACTAGGCGTCGTATCTCGCAGAAGGTACTAATAAAGTATAATAATAAGGATCCTATACGCAGTTGGGGTTAGAAACCAGGGTCAAACGAGCGTATTATTTATAGTTGTATAAGCAAGGCTATCCTTGTACCTAATTATAGTACGACCTATATTTATATTATATACTTCTATATATAAATAAGCCCTTATATTATATATAACGCCTCTAACCTATATATACCTAATATTATACTATATATAGCCTGCTTATTATAATATCGCGCTATATATAGTTATAATACTTCCTCCTTACTAAGAGCCTAGTTTTATAAAGCTTAAATTACCTTAGTATACTCCTCTTTAATAGTACTAGGTTTAAATAGATTTAGACTACTCCTCTTATAAAGTTATTTAAAGAATATTCTCCCGGGTAGCTTTATTGATATATTAGCTATATTATTTATAAATAATATATATTTAAAGTTAACCTCGCCTTACTTAGTAGCCTCTTATATAAAGTAGTTATAAACCTATATATACTTTATATAGTTTTTTATAAACTCCTTCTCTATAGATATAATTACTTTTATATTATCTACTTATATATAAAGAGGCCCTCTAATCTCTATATTGAGTTTACTTAGGAAGTTATATATCCAAAGCGCCTTTAAAGTAGCAAATAATGTTATATAATACCTAGCCTCCATAAATAGCTTAAGAGATTATTACTTATTATTAGGATCTCTATAGAATAAGCCTATTAGCTATAGAGAATACCTAGCCTATTATTAAATATATTATATCCTTATAGCTAGTATAGTTACTATCAATATAGCTATAGAGACCCTATTTATTTACGTCACTATTCCTATATTTCTTATTATAGCTTATTACTAAAGAGGGGTTTATACTAATATATTATATTAAGCGCTCTATACCCTTCTTATATAATCTATTTAGATAATAAGGAAACCACGCCTATAGTCTTATATGAAAAACGAAATCTAGCTATATTATAAGTACTCTGAACCTAACCTTACTAAGCACCCTCTAGTACTATACTTAGAGTTCTAGGTGTATTATAGTCTCTATACTAGGGACTATTAGGTTAAGCGTCCCTATATTAATAGGGGTATTGATAGACCTAGCCTTCGCTCTAAACTCCCTAATCATATTAGTTAGGTAGATCTCCTAATTAATAATAGTTTTGTAATACTCCTTATTAAAAGTAAGCCTTATACTAAGGAAGTGATTAAGTACCCCGAGGATATTAACCCTAGTTTTCTTACTTATATACTAATAGACTACGCTAAGAGCTACTTCTAGTTTCTTTACTGGGATATTATTAATATATATTACTATTATAATATTAAGAGCCTTGTTATAATAAATTATATTATCTAAGTATAGTAGTAAAAACCCTACTTATTAGAGAATCTCTTATAACTTCCTTTACTATTACCTCCCGCCCTAATATAACTTATATAGAGCTTTATAAAGTCTAATAACCTATTCCTAATCTACCCTATACCGATATAAAGTTACTAACTAAGTATATTATAGGTCTATAAAGAACTCCCTAACGAATAGGAAAGGTACTATATATATTACTTCCTCTAGCTCTCAATTTAAGTACGCGCTAATAAAGTCCTATTACTATATAGGATATCCCTTCCTATATATATAAACTATTAGGATCTACTATAACGCTATATATAATATTAAGGTATATATCTAGGTAAAGTCGCGCCTAGAGACTTATAAGAAGCTTCTTAGTATAATTCGCGCTTTATGGCTTATAAGTATGCTATAGGCCTTCTTATACTTCTATACCTACTTAGCTAATAAGTAGAGGCTTTTTAAAGCCTCCTCTTTACTAATAAACTATAATCCATGTATCCTATTAAATACTACCTCTACGTATAGCCTCTAATTATTTATAGGTCTATTTTATACTTTTATAATAGTTATTAGGTCTAGGTAGGGCTATAGAGATACCTCTAATTCACCTCTAAGGGGGTCTTATATAAGGCTATAGTATAAGTATATATTATATAGTTTTCCTCTAGAGAGTTAGTCTCTCTCATTTATAGATATACTTAGTATATGTACTCTATAATATTATATATGTAGCGTTTTAACTATAGTAATAATATATATAAGTCTTTTACTAGCTCCATTATAGGTTTAACAAAAATATTAGAGTAGATAATAATCTTATTGCGCTCTAATACCTATATCCTATATACTTAATCTCCACAATAACTAATAAGAATACCCTTCTTAGCCTATATAGTTTTCTTCTTACTCTTTACTTATACTTCTAAATTAATATAAGTAAAATATATATTTCTAATAGCCCTTACCTAACTTATATTGGGTATATAGTCTCCTCCTAGGATTAATAACGTATTATAGAGCACTTATATAGGTATCTTACTTAGTATTACTATAATAAAGGAGTAGTTAATAATATAAATTACTACTATAAGTAGAAATAGCTATAATCCTACTACGACCTCGAGATGAATACTTAAGTTATACGCCTTATCTAATATAATCTAGATTATATACTCTATAATACTATTCTATTTATATATATATATAGTAGTAAAAACTCTACTATTATTATATTATCCTATAGTATAGGGCCTCTGGCCACTGCATAGTGATTTTACCTGCTTAAGTGCAACAGAAACTCTAACTCCGCGCCTCGTAACAATACACAAGGTTCAGCGAGGGCGTTTCCAGGCCACGAGAGCCTTAGTAGCCCGTTCGGCTCCGATATAATTAGCCCCGGTGCGGCGCGCATCCGACTTTATATAAGGGTTTACTTGCGAGTAGTAGGAATATATAGGGTGCTTATAGTATTTTCTTTAACTAGTAGAGGGTATAGGTTAAAAAATACTTATATAATATTTCCTAAATTATACCTGCGAACTAGGTGGATTTATTATAGTCTTTTTGCAAAGGGGCTGCGGCGTAATTCTAAACTTAATCCTATCGTATAGCTTTAAGATAAGTTACTATAAACTCCCTTATGTTATCTATATAAATAACCTTGAATATTATACTAAAGGCGTTCTTCAATCCTTAGAGGTATACCTATAATTAACACGCTAGCTTATTATTCATATCTATAAAGCTAACTACCTAGAAGCGCGTCTTATTATCCTTAACTAGTAGGAATTATTTAAAGTACGTTACTAGCTTTACCTCTCTAATATCTATATAAAGAATATCTCCTACCTTCTCTATATATTATCTAGGTATATATAATACGTATCATAAACTCTTTAAGAGATCGCACGTTCTATATCGCTATAGGACTACTAACTTAGGGGTTATTATATATCCATTTATCTCTCTAAAGCCTAGGTACCGGAGGTTATAATACTAAAGCTTAGACTTAGTCCTCTACTACGTAGTATATATAACCTATACGCTTAATTCTCGCTTATAACTAATATTAAGGTTAAAGCCTCGCTACTAAATGTTAAGTATTAGAAACGCTTACTTATTAGTACCTATAAGTTAGTTCCTATTAAGGCAACCTCGAATAAGACATAGTCTTTTACTACTAAATATATTAACTAGAAAGGTTAGTATATATAAGACGTCTTATAGCTATATTAATTCCCTATTATTAAGCCGTAGGGTACCTATACCTCTATACTTAGAATAGATATTACCTCCTCCTATATAAATTATATATAGAGTTATCAATAGCATTTAATTATTATTATTATACTATAATATACTATTATATATATATATATTTATACCTATATTTTATTCTTAAGCGCTATTATTACGATTAACTATCCTTAGAATTAAGTTTGGAATTACGCCGCAGCCCCTTTGCAAAAAGATTATAATAAATTCACCTAGTTCGCAGGTATAATTTAGGAAATATTATATAGGTACTTTAACCTATACCCTCTACTACTTAAAGCAATAATATAAGAACCCTATATATTCCTACTACTCGCAAGTAAACCCTTATATAAAGTCGGATACGCGCTATACTAGGGCTAATTATATTAGAGCTAAATAGGCTATTAAGTCTTTCGTAGTAATACCCTCGCTAAACCTTCTCGTAAGGTATTATAAAAGCTATTACGCGAGATAGCTCCTTAACTTAAAAGGCTAAGAAAACCTACTTATTACTATTAAACCCCTATATATTAAAAGCTCGTATTTAATTAATCTTCTAAAAGATTAAGCTAATTCGTCCTAAGCCTAGATAAATATAGGTCTATATAGCTTAGTTTAGTCTATACTACTCTTATTTACCCTTATTAGCTCTTATTAGCTCTTATTAGCTCTTATTAGTAAGCCTTATATAGATAATAGGGCTCTAGCTAGTAGCTAGTAAGAATAGGTACTTATTAATATATTTATACCTTTGTTTTAAGTTAGATAGACTTAGCTATAACTAGACTTAGTAGGTAAAGCTTTAAAATATAATATAAAGTATTTATTAAGGATTACCTTTAGTAATATAGTTATTAAGGATCGCTTTTAATCTTAAAGGGATATCCTTATTTATCTTCTTTATAAGGTACCTATAGATTTTAAATAATATATAAGATATAAAGATAAATAGCTACTCCTTAATATAGTTTATAATATACTCCTTAATATAATTTATAATATACTTAACCTTTACTTTTTATTATCTCTCTTAATATAAAAAGCTCTAATTAGAGTTAGAAGTATATAAAAAGACTATATATTAAGAAAAGATTATTATATAAAGAGTATACTATACTAGTTACTTATCTAGTAATTATTCTTATTATGAATCCTAATAAAAGGATCTATTTCTTTAAGTATATAATAAGTACTTATTAATATATTTATACCCTTATTAAGGTTAAATAAAGTTAGCTATAATAGACTTAGTAAATAAAACCTTAGAATATAGCATAAGGCTCTTATTATTAAGGACTACCTTAAAGCTTTCTAGAACTTACTTACTTATCTTTTTTATAAAATACTTATAGATTTTAAGTAATAGATAAGCTAGCTCTTATTATTTACTTAGAGCCTAAATCTATCTCTAGAGATAAATAGCTTAAGTAGATATAGCTTACTAATACTACCTCTTTACAAGGTACCTATAGATTCTAAATAGTATATAGGCTATAAAAATAAAAAGCTACTAATTAGTTTAGCTTATATATACTTATTTCCTATCTCTCTTTATTTCCCTTAATATATATAGCTCTAATAAGACCGTGAGTTATATAAGAAACTTTATATTAAGAAGAGAGTATTATAAAACGAGATTATTAATTTATTTACTTGTTTTATAATTATCCTTATTATAAATCCTAATAAGAAAGTCTATTTCTTTAAATATAGCTTACTAGCGGTACTTCTCTATAGAATACTTATAGATTCTAAGTAGTATATAAGCTATAAAAGTAAAAAGCTACTTATTAGTATAGCTTATAACATACTTACCTCCTATCCCTTATTATCTCTATTAGTATATATACTTCTAATAAGTATAGGAGCTAGTAGCTAGTAAGAATAGGTACTAATATAAGGTAGTTATTAGGACCTACTTTTAATCTTTAAAGGATATCCTTATTTATCTTCTTTATAGGGTACCTACAGATTTTAAGTAGTATATAAGCTATAAGAATAAATAGCTACTCCTTAGTATAGCTTATGGTATACTTACCTCCTATCCCTTATTATCTCTATTAATATATGTATCTCTAATAAGAGCGGGAGGTATATAAAAGATAGTATGTTAAGAGGAGACTACTATATAAGGAGACTACTTGTTATAGTTAGCTATCTGATAGTAGGGCTTCTACTAATAGAAGCTAAGGGATAACGCTTAGTAATAGTAAGGTCTTGCGGGTCTGCTTTATTAAGATAGATCTAGGGTTTAAGAGCTATAGTAATTAGTCTAGAATTCTTACGAGGTAATATGTAATATAAGATAAGCTAAGAGTTATATAAGATAATTTATAAGATTAATTACTAAAGAGCTATAGAAGTTTATTCTTAAGCCGGGCTTAAGTCTATATTATATATAAGTCTTAAATAGTTCTTAGTCTTAATACTAGTTACTATCTAAGTACTAGTAAGCGCTTAGTAATTATTAGTAAGCGCTTACTAGCTCTTATTAGGTACTTGGTAATCTATACTACCTGCTTAGTCTTATCTTATCCTTATATAACTTATATTATAGTTCTTTTATACTATGTAAGGCCTATTATTCCTATATTATCACATATATAGGTATTATTTAGGTGCTAGGCGTGCCTATAGGGTAACCCTAGTCCTTCTATATCTAATAGGTTATATTAGTAGGTCTCCCTCTAAATAGTCTTATCCCTAAGACTAATATAAGTAGGTCGTTACCTCTAGGTTAGGGAGTTATTAATTATGCTTCCTAACCTTCTTATAATACTAATACTATATTAGGTCGCGTTATCAATAATCCCACGATCTCTATACTTTATTATTACTATTATTCTCTTAATATTACTAAGAATAGTTTTAAAGTTATACCTTATTATTATTATTATTATTCTAAAGGTCTGTATCATAAGATACTACTAGGTTCCTTAGTTTATAGGGAGTATATTACTATTAGTAGTACTCGTCGTTCCTACGATACTTCTACTAATATAGTTTGCTAATATAGGTCTTAGCTCCTTCTTATTCTTCCTAGCTAACTTGCTATAGTAGAGTATTTAATAGTAAAGTCTCGTTATTTAGATAATAAGGAGGAGGAAACTAAAGAATTCTTTCATAAAAGAATAGAAATACTATAAAAGGTATAGGCTAAGGTAAATAAGGTATTAGTAAAGTTAGATTATATTTATAAGGTAAAAAGAATAATCTTTAAGGAAGGTTATAAGGAGATATTTATAATAGTAAAGGAGGATAAAATATCAGGAGGTCCTTCTATAGAGTCCTCCTTAGTCCTTAAGGTATGATTAATAGGTACTTTAGGTATGTTAGGCTTAGATACTATCTTAGGTACTTAGAGTCCTAGTACTCTAAACCACTTATTAGGGGACTTCTAGTTAACCTCTAGTATTCCTAAGCGAATAAAAGGGTTAGGGAGATTATAATCTTTCTAATGATAATAATTTAGGTTTTAGTTAAGGTTAGGTACGTTAAATCCGGGTTTTATATATTTCCCTATATATGGGAACTACTTATACTTTATTTATTTATTATTCCTAATATATATAGAGTTTATCTTATATATCTTCTAGATTAGTAGTTGGCTCCCATATATTATCTTTATATCTATATTCTTTTTACTTAATAAGATATTATATCTTTGAGTTCGGAATTACGCCGCAGCCCCTTTGCAGAAAGACTATAATAAATTCACCTAGTTCGCAAGTATAATTTAGGAAATACTATATAGATATTTTAACCTATATCCTCTACTAGTTAAGGTAAATAATATAAGAACCCTATATATTCCTACTACTTATAAATAAACCCTCTAAATATAATAAAGTCGGACGCGCGCTATACTAGGGCTAATTATATTAGAGCTAAACGGGCTACTAAGGCTCTTATAGTAACGCCCTCACTAAACCTTCTAGCAAGGTACTACAAAGCTACTATACGAGATAACTCCTTAACCTAAAAGGTTAACCTTCTAGTAAGGTACTAAAGGTACTATAAAAGCTGCTATATAAGATAACCCCTTAACTCAAAAGGTCGACCTTCTAGTAAGGTGCTGCGAATACTACTATATAAGAGGTAACTCCTTAACTAAAGAGGTCTTTCCTAAGAGGTTCTTATAGCTAGAAGTATAAGAAGCTCTACTACTACGAGCAGGGCTTTATACCTCTCCCTCTTCCTTATTCTTATTCCTATAACTTATAATAAATCCTTAACTATATTAATACTAGACCCTATATATAAAAACGCTAAGCCTGTATAAGGTATGCCCTTTAATACTAATAATATATAAGAGCTTGCTAGAGAGTTTAATATTAATATAATTAATAAAACCTACTCTTTTTTTAACTACTCTATTATATATAGAGAGTATATTATTAATATAGCCCTTAAGAGGGCTCTTATTACTACCCCTAGAGGGGATACTTATTATTATATTATAGCTAAGTAAGTAGACTTAGTAGTAGAAGCTAGGCGGGTTATTATGCACGCTATAGAGTAGCCCTTCTTCGAGCAGGTCCTCCGCACTATTAAGGCAGAGGCAGCCCAGGCCCCTTAGGGGTCGGTAAGTATAGCTTATGCTAAATAGAGAGAGTATTACTAACGATAGTATAGCTACGAAGGCGTTAGCTAACCCGATCGAATAAGAGGACTATAAAGATAGTAATAACTAGCGGACGAAGCAGTAATAGAGGCGGTATTAGCAGCGCGGGTAGTGCGCGAGGAGAAGTTAATAGTTTTATAGTTTAAATAATCAAAAACCACGTTATTATTAATATAAAGTTAAAGATCGTAAGGCTTTCTAGTATAATAAGCACGTATAAGTGTAGCTATAGTTAGGAAAGTTATAATCACGTAACCGAAGGCTATATATTATCAGGAGGCGCGGAGTTAGAAGGTCTATTACACTTAAGCAGGCAAAATCACTATGTAGTAGCTAGAGGCCTGATATTATATCTTATTCTTATCTTTAATATAGTTAACAATTTATTTAACCTTATATCCTAGTAATAAGAGTTTATAGCTATTATCTAAGGTTTTCCTAATAATGTAGAATAATCTAAGTTTATTATAATCTAATTTATTACTTAGTGATTAAGTTTTAATATTTTATTATATAAGGTAGATATTATCTCTCTCTTTTCTTTTCTTATTAATATACTTATGTATATATTCATATATAAATCCGAGGTCTCTAGGTAGTTCTTATTAAATTTCCTAAATCTGTTTAATATGTATTATAGCCTTAAGTATTACTAGGCCTTATTGAAGTTCTCTATAGGTTAATAGGTTAAATCTATACTCAAGATAGAATAGTAATTCCTTTATACTTTTTCCTATTATACTATTATAAGTAGATTAAGCTATTAGTAATAGTAATACCTAGTTATCTTACTTATAGTTAATATAATAATATAAATGGTTCTTAAGGATTTAATTAATCTTTTTATTCTATTTATTAGTTTATAAGTAAAAGGTAGTTAAGAGCTTATAATTAGATCCTAGCTATAAGATTAGGGATCTCTTAAAACTTAGAAGTAAATAGTTTATCTCTATCTAATACTATTTCTATAGTTAGGCTATATTAGCTAATTATAGTTTTGGGGAATATATAACTAAGGCCTTTTATAGTACTTATCTCTATATATAGGATAAAGTAGGCGTATTTAGTAAGTTAGTCTATAATAACTAAAATACTATTATACTTAGCATTAGTTATTAGTTCTTATAGCTTTAGTATTTTAATAATGAAGTCTAATAAGGTAGATTGCTATACTATTTCTAATATTAGTAATAATTAAATTCTTCTATAAGGTTAGTATTAACTAGGCTTATCTTTTATATAGACTTTATAATCTTTAATAGTATTTACTACTTCTTATTATATAGTAGTCTTATTATAATATTATTAAATATATTTCTATATCTTAGTAACGCCTTAGTATCTATATACTAGGGCTATATATACCTTCCTAATAGCTTTCGCGGTTATTTATTTAGTTATATTAATACTAACCTTCCTACCTATTATTAGGAGTTTTATAGCTAGTATAAGGTTTCTATTCTTATCTTATTTTAAAAGAACTTAGATTTTTTTAGTGTTAGGATATTATAGTCTAGTTATAAATATAGAGCGTTTACTCTTCTATTTTTATTACCTTTCTTAGAGTTAATCTACAAGTTAAATCTAGGTCGGAATTCTAACTATCAAATTTATTATTTATTAAGTACTTTTAAGGTTATAAAATATAGCCTCTGGCCACTGCATAGTGATTTTACCTGCTCAAGTGCAATAGACCTTCTAACTCCGCGCCTCCTGATAATACACAGCCTTCGGTCACGTAATCCCTGATAACCTCCCAAGTTGCTAACTACCTCTCCTAACCACAGCCGCACTTATACGTACCCCACTAGATAGCCTCACGATCTTTAACTTTATATTAATAATAACGTGGTTTTTAATTATTTAAACTACGAAACTATCGACTTTTCCTCTCGCGCACTACCCGCGCTGCTAATACTACCTCTATTACCGCTTTAT
>JAVHLU010003461.1:0-11158 GCA_036785755.1 Colletotrichum ledebouriae
AATAGTAATAGTTATAAAGGTAGAAAACTACGACTATTTACGCTTCGCCTATACCTAATATAAATAACTTTACTTTATTATCTCTTTTATTAATAGGCTTATTAATAGGTTATTTATTAATATACTATTTTATATTTAAGTATTTTAAGGGATACTGCGTAGTTAGGCGCTTTTCTAGCTATAGCTATATCTAGGGGGGTATATTATAATACCTTTAGTATTACCTATTCCTAGCGCAGCATATAACTAATATTAGCTCCGGAGTAACCTTATTCCGGGGTCGTTCCTCTAACCGTGGTTATAAGCAACTACGTTATAGCTACTCTCGTTATAATAGATCAAGCTCTTCAGTAACTATAAATGTGGCCCTATAGGACGTGTCTTAACAATAGTGATATCCACACATCTTACCCTAGCTATTCCTGAGAGTCTATCGGGCTATCTGGGTGGATGCTCGCTCCCAAATGAATCGTGTCCGGGCTTGCAGTAACTGGCGATGGGCATCAAAGGTATTCAGGGTGAGGTCTCGACCAAATAAGATTCCAAACAGTGTGGAATGATACCGAATTTTCAGACGATGATTCCTTGCGGCGGGAGCAGCATTTGCACTTCGGTCGCAGGTTCTACGCGTAAACAGAGGTATTTGCCAATTATGAAGCGCGCTGTCCAACCCAGCGAATCGTAGTGACACGCAGAGAAGCAAGCTGGATGTCGTGTAGAAAGCATTACAACCTGCCAGAAGCTCAGCAGCTGAAGAAAACTTCAATCGACTTCACACCGAAACCATTTCATGTTCACAGGAGCAGTGTGTACTACCTTATAGACGCTCATCTGGACCGCCCCTGGAGGCGACATTCTCTCATCGACTGCAACCACACTTGATAGTCCGCCACGTTGCATTCAACCGGACGATCAAGGGTCATGAATTGGTTCTTCTTCTTTTTTTTCCTTTTTTTGGCCCAAGTTGGGGTACGTTAGACACATGGAGAGAGTCGCAGGACTAAGATCGCGGAAATTCATGGAAGGGTGCCGTCTCGGTACCCCGCGATGAGCCGGGTTGCGAGTGGTGGCTGCATAAGCAGGAAAGCTGGTGTATCACGTCCCAACGCTTGAGCTCATCATGCCTACAGCCTATCCATTCCTGAGGGGGTTAATTTCTCATAAGAGCAACCAGGTCGTTCTCCTTATAAACTGCACGTAATTCGACGTAGCCGCGTCAGTCCAAAAACGGGATATCGCTATGCGAACTTTAGGCCAACACAAGACTATGTGTTGGCTGCAGTACATGGATTGAGAAATACGATAGGCAATAGGCTCAATGGCGGTCTCCGAGATTTCCAGAATACGTTAAAGACAAAGACGTGTTTCTTAGCCACGAAAAATCCAAATTGATCCAAAACCTCGATCGACAGACTCGTATCTGTTGCTAACCGTGATGTAAAAGCGTTGGAGAAAGGCGGACTCCGCAGGGCGTCTTGGTGTCTCTCCAAGCCATTCAATTACAGCAACATAAGAACACGACGCGTCAAAGAGCGTGATAGGATCATCTTGCGCAACACCCAACATTTGCAAACCATCCATAGAATCCGCGGGCAAAGCATCTGTAGCGAATAGGATAAGCCGCAAAAGTGGAACCACAATTGCGATAGTATAATTGCGGCTTATATATGTATCACGATATACCCCCTTAGTTTCGCCCTAATAAGCGCGGAACTATAATACTTTTAACCTTCTAATTAGGTATATCTCGCTAAAGTCTAGGTAGTTAAGCCGCTAGGATTCGAACCTATAACGCTGAGGTAGGGGACTTAACCCCTAGGGTTAGGATTATATAAGCCTAAAAGACGTACTTAAACTATTCTAGTATATAGTTAGGGTAGTATAGAGCTAGGCTTATAACTGTGGCGAATAGGATAAGCTACAAAAGTGGAACCACAATTGCGATAGTGCAATTGCGGCTTGTATACGCATTACGATAGCATCGGTGAAAAATCTCCAAACCATCCGACTGCCCTTAATGATATCAGCATAATCCAAAGATAGCCACCACCACCACTACCGTCAATCCCGCATAGCTCCCCATCGAAGACCAGCTTATCCACCTCTAGGGTTAGCAACTACCCGGCCCGCGGGTCCCATGGGTACCCGCCAAATAGGTAGGTAGTTATAGGTAGTACCCGTAGGTAGTAGTAGTTACCTATAAGTACCTATAGGTTAAGCAGGTTTAGGTAATTAAGCCTATAGGTATAATATAAATACTATACCTATAGGTTTAAGTAGCTTATAGGTAGAGTACCTATAGGTAATTTATATTTTTTATTGGAAGTTATAGATATTTTTTATAATAATTAGCCTAAATAATAAATATATTATCTACTATTAGAATAATTACTACTACCTACTTATCTCTAAGTACCCCTTCTTTACCCTTATAACTTAAACTACTAATTATTATAAACCTTACTTACCTTTAAGATAGCTTTAATGAGTTGAAAATCCTTAGGTATAATAATAATATATTTAGTATAGATAATAATAAGATTAATTACTAACCTTATTAATTCAATGAACTTAAGAAATTAAGGAGATATATACTCTTAGAAATACTAAAAAGAAAGCTCTCTAAAGACTCCTATAGAGTAATAATAGTTATCTTCTCTTAGTTAAAGCTATTATTACTAAAGCTAATATTATTATAAATCTCCTTATAAAGTTATTAAAAAGGGAGCTTAGGGATAATAAGATTAGTTAACTTCTAATAAGTTCTAATCTTATAAAAAGTTCTAGCTAAAATAAGTTAGTTTATAGCTACTTTTTATAGCAATCTAAGCTTACTTCTAGGGTATTAATAGTACTTCTTCTTAACTTAGCTAGGAGCAAGAGATTAACTAGAGAGAAACTTTCTAATAACCTTTCTAGCTATTTTCTTAGTAACCTTAGTAGGTCTAGTCTTCTTAGCTAAAAAAGGCTTAGTTATTTTCTTAGCTAAAGAAGGCTTAGTTTTCTTAGCTAAAAAAAGCTTAGTCTTCTTAGCTAAAGAAGGCCTAGTTCTTTAGGTATTTTAACTTAAAGTTAGAGTAGTAATAGTAAAATTCTAAGCTGGATTACTAATACCCTAAGGAGGATTAGTAATATCTAGAGTAAGATTAGTAATATTCTAAGGAGGATTACTAATATCTTAAGGATTATTAGTACCCTAAGGATTAGTAGTATCTAGAGCGGGATTAGTAGTATTCTAAGGAGGATTAGTAGTATCCTAAGTAGTAATAATAATATTTTAAGCCAGAGTAATCTTTTAAGCTAATCTAGTAAGCTTCTTCCTAGCCTAAGTAGCCTTATATTATATTTTTAAATACATAAAAGCTATAGCTTGGATAGATATTAGTATAAATGATTGTTATAATTAATTAGAAGGATAATTACTAGTTAGTATATTAAGTAGTTATAGGTTATAGGAGGAAGGTTAAGAAATTAGAGAGGAAAAAGAATTTAAAATATATAATAACTTTTATTAACTTAATAAGAAGGTATAAACCTAATTATTAAGGATTTGAAATTTATAAAATCTATTATTAATTAACTAAGTATTATAAAAATATAAGAGTAAGCTTATTAAGCAGAGAATCTTCTAAATACTCTAATAAAAAGGTTTAAAATATTTTTAACTTTTATTTTCTTAGGATAAAAGAGGGAGATATTATAATAATTAACGCGCTAGTATATAGACTATTAGTTATATATTTAATATTTTTTAATATTTTAAAGCTAGAAAAAACTTCTCTCTTAA
Source organism: Colletotrichum ledebouriae (assembly GCA_036785755.1). NCBI lineage: Eukaryota > Fungi > Ascomycota > Sordariomycetes > Glomerellales > Glomerellaceae > Colletotrichum > Colletotrichum ledebouriae. The sequence goes on from JAVHLU010003461.1 coordinate 3,788, forward strand.
GTTTGGAATTACGCCGCAGCCCCTTTGCAAAAAGACTATAATAAATTCACCTAGTTTATAAGTATAATTCGGGAAATACTATATAGGTATTTTAACCTATACCCTCTACTAGTTAAGGAAGGTAATATAAGAACCCTATATGTTCCTACTACTTATAAGTAAACCCTCTAAATATCACTATATAAAGTTAGATATATACTATACTAGGGCTAATTATATTAGAGCTAAGCGGGCTACTAAGGCTCTTATAGCCTAGAAACGCCCTCGCTAAACCTTCTAGTAAGGTGCTATAAAAGCTACTATATGAGATAATTCCTTAACCTAAAAGATTAACCTTCTAGTAAGGTACTAAAGGTGCTATAAAAGCTACTATATAAGATAACTCCTTAACCTAAAAGGTTAACCTTTTAGTAAGGTAAATACTATTATATAAGAGGTAACTCCTTAACTAAAGAGGTCTTTCTTAAGAGGTTCTTATAGCTAGAAGCATAAGAAGCTCTGCGAGCAGGGCCTTATACCTCTCCCTCTTCCTTATCCTTATTCCTATAACCCACGACAAATCCTTAACTATATTAGCACTAGACCCCGCATATAAAAACGCCAAGCCCGCGCGAGGCACGCCCTTTAACGCTAATAACGCGCGAGAGCTCGCTAAAAAACCACGTTGTTATCGATGTGAAGTTGAAGATCGTGAGGCTATAGGCACGTATAAGTGCGGCTGTGGTTGGGAGAGGTGGTCGGCAAGATCACGTGACCGAAGGCTATGTATTGTTAGGAGGCGCGGAGTTAGAAGATCTGTTGCACTTAAGCAGGTAAAATCACTATGCAGTGGCTAGAGGCCAAAACTTCTCTCTTAATAACTACCTATCAAATTATTATGACTATAATAAAAGTATAATTATAGCTAGTATAAGTAAGGTATTATTATCTTTTTTAATAAATAACTAATTTAGCTAATATTCTTAGTTATTTAGTAAGTTACTTTATAAGATATCCTTAGGATCTAATTATAATATATTCTACTTACTTTTATAATAATCCTTGATATTAATCTACTATAAGCTAACTACTTAAGTCTAGTATAGGAGTAAAGCGAAAAGTAAACTTAGAGTATTCTAAGAATACTAATACTAAGAAGTCTCGCTAGTAACTTAATAATATAAATAAGGCCTAGAAGGAAGTAAATTATACTAAGAAGGCTCTTAGGTAGTAGAAGGTTAATAAACTTAAAGCTCTTAAGGCTTTAAGTAAATAAACTAACCATTCTATAGCTAAATATATTAAGCTAGAAGCTTAAGAGATCTAATAAATTAAGGCCTATTAGTAAGTATTTTTATTTATTAATTTAATTAAAATACTGATAATTTTATAGTGTATCTAAAGGAACTTACCTAAGCTAGCTTCTTATTTAAATAGCTAGTATAGCCTCCTCTAGCTATTATAATATTATAGCTAAAGATAGAGATAAGGCTTAGGAAGATATCCCTATTAATAAGATTAATAAGGATACCTAAATAAATCTAGATAATATTAAGGGGTTACTTAATTTTAATATAGGTATTAATAATGAAATACCTACTATTAGTATTACTAAGCAATCTACTATAATTATTAATAAGCTAATCTAAGTAAGTAAATTATTATAAATAATTACTATAATTACTAATAATAATGACAAATATAAGAAAACTCTATCTAAGAGTACTACTTCTTCTATAATAATTAGGAAGTTATACTTAAAAGACTCTATATTAAGCTTAAGTATCTTTTAAGCTACGCTACGTTTACTATAGCTATTATAAATAACTATAGCTTAATTTAACTAGGCTATAATTATCTAATAGCTAGTAATATCTTTATTAAGGAGGAGGTACTTCTTTAGTTTACTCTCGCTAAATACTAGTAGCTTAAGTACCTCTCTAAAAAGAAGTAAAAGTATTTAATCCTAAACTCTTCTATTAGGAAGATTAAGATATAAGTAATATATTACCATAGTAATCTTTTATTATTATACTAATTAAAATAGTAACTTTACCTTAGTATATTATCTTACCCTTAAGATATATAATATATTATATACTATAGCTAAGTGCTACTATAGCCCTATCTTTAAGCTATTAGTTAAGGCTATATTTACTAAAATTACTAGTTAGGTAGTTAAGAGAGGTATTTAGGAGCTTATAGGTTTATCCTAGCTTTAGGATAACTTTATTACTTTTAATTAAGTAGTTAACTTCCTATTTAAAATAGATAGTTTATTATTTACTATTCTATAGCTAATCCCCTTCTTCCTTAAGCTTAAGCTTATATAGAATAATACCTCCTATAACTAGCTATAGGTTAGTAAGATAGCTTAGGAGCTTATTTATTAGCTTAACCTTTTGCTCTAAATAGTAAAGCTTTATTTAGATTTAAGAATTAGTAGTAGTACTAAGAATAAGAAGTAAGTAATTATTATAGTAATTATTTAAAGTAATCTAAGTAAACTAATTAGAGCTTTATTTAGATTTAAGGATTAGTAGTAATATTAATTATAGGAAGTAAGTAATTGTTATAGTAATTATTTAAAGTAATATAAGTAAAAAAAACTTATCTAGTAGTTTATATTACTATTTTCTTTATTAATTACTTAACTAAATCTATATCCTTCTTCTATAAGGTTATATACTTAATATAAATCGCGCAGAGATTTATATCTGATAAAATTAATAAAGTCCTATAGTATAAAAACTAGGGTATCTATTGCTTTTGAATATATTAATAGGGAATTACTTATTAATCTTATAAAGAGCCTCTATAACTTATAATTAGAATTAAATTTAATTATCGTTTCCAAGAGGAAGACTTTATATTATTTCTTAAATTAATCTTATAAATCTACTTTATAAGATTAAAAGATTAGTTATTTTCTAGTATTTCTAAATCTTATAAAGTATAGTTATTATACTTCTTAGTAATAGCTTAAGAGGATAATTATACTACTTACTACTAGGTCTCTATTTAGAAACTTTCTATTATTTTATAATTGAAACTAGCTTTTCTTAAGCTATTTTTAGCTACTATTTCTTTTAAACTTATAGTAGTTAACTATTATCCATTCTTTAAGCGAACTTAGTTATAAGATTTCACTTAAGGAGTAGTAATTCAATCTTAGATTAACTACTAAGATCTAGGCTACCTTAGGTAATATATATTATATAACTTATACTCTATTATAAAGTTTCTAAAATCTCTTTAACTAGCTTCTTTTAAAGCTTATTTCAATTATACTCCGCTTTTAATAAGAGGGTTTAAATTAGTAGTAAAGAGCTCCCTTTAGATATAGGGCTAGTTAGTAAGCGAGGTATTAAAAGATAAATATAAGTAAAAGAAAAAAAAGAATAGGGGATTTAAATCTAACTAGATTTGAACCCTAGAATAATTACTTATATAATTATAACTTATTTTATATTTATATATACTTTATAATAATCTATAAGTTATTTTCCCTCCTATATCCTTAGTATACTATTTATAATCACATGTTCTCCTAGATTAGACCCTTATAAACTAGACCCTTTTAAATTAATTACTTCTAAGCTACTAGATACTACCTAGCTTATAATAACTTATTCCCCTCTTATTAGCTTATAGCTATACTTATAAATTATTATTTTTATTCTTAAAACCACTTAAGCTTTTTTAATATCTTAGAAATCTCTATTATAATATCTTAAATAAGTCTTACTTAGGAGATATATCTTATAGTTAATAGTTAATAAAAAAAAAAAAAGAAATAGCTAAATTATTTTAAACTCTCCCTCATAAGACTCCTTATTAAGTATAACTCTACTAGGGCTATAATTTAATCTTAAGAGAGCTAAAGTCACTCTAGAGATATTATTAATAATTCTTTACTTATCTAGTAATTAAAACTCTAGTAGAAGTATTATATAAGAATATCTTAACTTAAAAGTATACTATTATATATAGAAAAATGGAGGAAATATAATATCTTTAAGTTTATGAGTATCTTTATAGTAATCTTTTATAGTAATTGTAATTTAGGAGGCTTATGATATACCTACTTGAAAATAATAAGTATTAATTTATTTTATTATTAGTACTAACCTTTCTCTTAATTCTATTATAAATATTACCTTTAAGAACTTTTATTTATATCTTAATCTACTCTATTACTTATTATTATAATGAACCCTCTAAAAATAGGTATCTACAGAAGCTTTATAGATCTAATAAGTAGCTCTTTAATCAATTCCTCCTAGTACTTATATCTCTCTCATAACTAATATATATAGTACTCCTAGCTCAAAATACTCTCTCTTTAGTATTCTTGATTATTTTATTAATTAGTAATCGAGGTTATAATAAGCACTCCTTAGTACTATTAATATAACTAATAAATATATAGTAATTAAGTAAGTAAGAGCTATATTAAATCTCCTTAAGGGGATATACTAAAGGATATAGAAAACTATTAACTTTGAAACTATTTTAGTACATAATATAAGTTCCTTTAAGCCTAAGGTTTTAGCCTAGGAACTTATAAAAGATTTAATATCTCTAGTTTAGCTATTATATTATATTGATTATTTAATATATATCTTTAATCTAATTATTAGTAATACGGTCCACGTAGTAGGCGAAAAATATAGGTGAAAACTCTATGAATTTAGAAGGTTCTTTTCCTTAAAGGTGATAAGCCCTTTTATATGGGTTAACGCGTTTAGGTATATTTAACGTATTAAACGCGTTAGACGCCCTTAAGCGGGATAACTATACTAAGCGCATTTAGTATTAATTACTTATATAAGAAGACAAAGGCGTTAACTATAATATATAGTATGAAATTTGATTTATACCTCTTATTATAGTAATATACTAGTAAGTAGAGCTATGCTATTATATATAAGTAACTATATAGAATTTTACTTCCTTTCTATTCTATACCTTTTATTATATCCTACCTTAGGCTAAGGGAGTCTTAGGCGTAGTATTAGCTATTTTTAAGAGGTTAGGGTAGTCCTTATCCTTATTATTAATAATCTCTTTAGCTATAACTAGGGGTTAGTTAATACTAATACTATAAGTAGTAGCTAGTTAGGTATTATCTTTATATTACTCTAGGAATAGGTAGCGAGATTTATTACTAACCTTAAGGTATAACTTAGTAATACTATTATTTTTAATTATAGCGATCGAGGTAGTAAGGGAGGTAATATTAGTACGAAGGCCTCGAAGGTCTATAGTATATTTATACTAAAAGTTAGCTATATCTATAGCCTTAGGGTTATTAAGGTCTAAAAGAGCATAGATAGCGCTTAAGTCGTTACTATTAACTATAGCCTAACTAATATAAGTATTATCCTTAGTATATATACTAGGAAACTCATATCATAGTATCTATATAATAATAAAGAATAGTAATATAGCGCTAAACTCCGGGTTACTTATAATTTATTTAGTTATAAATAAGTTAAGGGCGTAAATATATATATATAGACTAAGGATAATCGAGCTATTTTAGATAAGTATATATAAAGTAAGGCGTTTAGTATAGTAAGTAGTAATAAGGTTAGTTATATTAAAGAAATAGAGGTGCTAAAGGTATATATTAATTACCTCCTAAGTAGTTAGGAACTTTATATAAGAATAAGTAAGGTAATAGAGGCTAGCGATATAAGTATAGGATTACTAGTTTATAATAACGATCTTCTTAATACTAGTAATAGTATTAGGCGTCTTAGTAGCGCTAGGCGTATTAATAGCGTTAAAGGGGCTAATATTAGAAGAAGGATTAATATTAGGGCGATCCTCTAGCCTAGTAGCTAATACTATATGCTTAGTAAATAACCTAGTAGTAAGGTATTATTCTAGGCTAAGGAAGCCCGGGCTCTCTTATATTAGTCCCTAGGGAATAGTCGCTATAATAAGCTTAAACCTATTAGTAATTAACTTAATAAATTAGCTTAGGTTAAGGATAATAGCGCTAGTATTAGTAATATAACCCTCGGAGAGCGCCGTAGTTAGGGCGATCTAGGTCTCCTTATATCTATTAAGTAATATAGAGATATAGCTAATGCGTTTACTATAGGCTTATATTCCCTTAATAGCCTTAATAGTATGTATTATATTAGGGGTGCTAATACTAGTAGCTTGCTTCTTAGGAGTAGCTATCTTATTAGTCTTATTCTAAGTAATAGGAGTTAATCTAGTGCTAGTTATAATAATATTATTTAATAATTAAGGTTTAATATATTTAGTAGTATTAGTAGCTTAGTTAGGTTAGCTAGCATTAAGGGATAGTTTAAGCTAATTAGTATTAATAGTTTTATTAGCTTAATTATATTTAGTAGTAATAGGTTCGTTATCTCTACTTAAGGCCTCTCTAGAATTAATAGAAATAGGCGTGCTAGCGATATTAGTAGTATAATATAGGTTATATTCGAGGGAGTTTTATATAATATTATAGAGGGATAGCTACTCGAGGTTTAAAATAGTATTAGGAAATTAGCAATAGAACTTAATTTAGTTTATAGATAGTAGTTAAGTAACTAGGTAAGCGTTAGTATTTAAGTAGATACTAAATAGGGTATTAGAAATATTATAACTAGTTTTATAATATTAGGTCTCTTAGTTAAGGGCGCGCTCGAAGATTTCTTAGTTATAAATATAGTATCTAAGCTTATTATAAGGGATCTTAATATTAAGTAGGTAGTAGTAAATATAATTAAAGGTAATATACTTAGAGTCTTCGCATTTAAAGCGTTATCTATTTATAGTAAAGTAATACCTAGGTATATATAATATAGGTTACTCTAGTAGCGCTAAGCGCGTAATAACGTAGAGCGTTAGTAAGATTCCTTAATATTTAGATAAGGATAATAGTAATAAAGGGAGATATATAAGTATAATAATAGTATAGTAATAGGGCTAAAGGCGTTAACGCTCTTTAGCGAAATATATATATAGAGGGAAAAATACGCTTAATACTAAGCAGGCGAAGGTAGTAGTGATAACTCGTAGGGTTACCTAGTAATATAAATTTATTTTATATATATATACTTAAGTACTAATTTTTCTTATTAGTTAAATAAGAGTAGGGATTAACCTTCTACCGAGGAGGGCGGTTATATTTATAAAGGTTCTTATAATACTAAGGGTAGAAGGAGTTTAAGAGGGAAGGTATAATAAGCATAGTTATCTTTACTAACAGGATAGATATAAATATTACTATTATTAGAGTAAAGTTCTTAGATATACTAAGCGCGCTAAATATCTTTATTTTATAATAAGGCCTTAGTTATAATACTCTTTATAGTCTACTTATCTATTTAAGGCGCTTTAAGTAGCGCGTTCCTTATTTATAAT
>JAVHLU010003462.1:0-11155 GCA_036785755.1 Colletotrichum ledebouriae
ACTAGAAGGTTAACCTTTTAGGTTAAGGAGTTATCTTATATAGTAGCTTTTCTAGGCTATAAGAGCCTTAGTAGCCTATTTAGCTCTAATATAATTAGCCCTAGTGCGGCGCGCGTCCGACTTTATACGAGGGTTTACTTGCGAGTAGTAGCAACGTATAGGGTTCCTATATTATTTTCCTTAACTAGGAGAGGGTATAGGTTAAAATACCTATATAGTATTTCCTAAATTATACCTGCGAACTAGGTGAATTTGTTATAGTCTTTTTGCGAAGGGGCTGCGGCGTAATTCCGAGCTTAATATTTAATTAGCTAAGGTAAGTAACTAAGCTTCTTAGGAGGTCTAAAGCCTAGGATATCTCTATTATTCTATCCCTATACTTAAAACCTATTTATACTTAGTTTATTAGGTATAGGTTTTATTAAAAGTCTAATTTTAAGGATAGGAAGGTTTAAAGACTTTAACTCCTAGATCTATATATCTAACGCTTTATTATTATAAAAGATAACTTTTTCTATTATAATATATTAAGAGAAAAGTTAACAAGGGGAAAGTATAAGTAATTTATAGACTAAAGAGCTGAATAGAAGTAATATTTAAAGGAAAAGAGGAGCTATAGCGTAGTAATTAATATTATATAATTAGTAGATAAACTAAGCTTAAAAGTAAATAATATATATATAAGAGAGAGAGAAACTAGAGGGCTTAAGGGGTAAGGAGTGCGTTTTTATATCTACTAATTACTCTAATAATATAGTAATTTATTAGTAGCTTATAGAGGGAATAATTAACTCTCCTCCCTTACTCTCCTTAGCCTTAATAAAGTAAAACAAACTTAGGATAAAAAACCTATAATAAATAGAATAGTAAATAAGGGTAATTATATATAGGGAAAGAATAAAGGAAATAATAGTTAGTAGTAGCTATTAAAATAAGTAGCCTAGTTATAAATTAAATAAATATACTCCTTTATTTTCTATTATTAACTTCTCCTCTTATAATAACTACTTTTACCTAGCTACTTTAATCTTTATTTAACCCCTTTACATTTTCTTTCTTATATCTATAAATTATATCTTCTTATTATAGCTAGTTATAACTTCCTTATCTTAGGTATTAAAAATACTAATTAACCTCGCCCTCGTTATCTCCTATTAGTAGTAACTCTTTAGGTCCTTAGTCTTAATATCCCTATACCTAAAATAAAGAAAGATAATATACCTCTTTTTATCTAATACTCTAATAACTAACTTTAGGTATTCCTTCCCTTCTTTTTATTATCCCTATACCCTCTAGCTAATAATTATAATTCTTAAGTAGCTATAAGCCTTATTTAGCTTTAAATTAATATCCTTAGTAATAAATACTTAGAGGTAGCTTTTATATTATATATATTCTCTAATAAGACTACTAAGGTAATAAAGCTAGCTTTTTAAAAGGCTTATCTAAATAAATAAGACTTTAAATAAATATTTAAGGTAACTAAGGGGTCTAGAGAATTCCGCTATTAAGTCTTTATTTATACTTCTATTATATTCCTTACTAGATTATAAGAGATAAAGGTCTTTTAGCGTATAATAGCTATATATAGTTTATTTATTTAATCCTAAAGTAGTTATAATATAGTACCCTATATCTACTATAAAGAGCAGGCTTATATTACTAGGAACCCTATAATTAGTATTTATATCTACGAACTATATTTTAAATATATCTCTATACTAGGTACTCCTTATACTAATTACTTCTTCTATAAAACTTAAGAGAGTTACTTATATTATAATCTAAGTATTTCTAAATACTATAAGTATAGAATTAAGTATAATAATAAAGTAAGGAGGAGTAGAGGATTTAATAGTATTAAGGAGATCCTATAGTTCTAAATCCTAGTAGATATTATAATTATAGCTATAGCTAAGTTTAACCTCTCGCCTTTTTATTATAAATACTATTAATAAGCCTAGGAATATTACCCTAAAGCTAGGTTTATATATTCTTATTACCCTTTTATAATAGAGCTACCTCTAGAGTTTAACCTTATAGAAATTATAAATTACTTAGGGTTTTATATTATAAATAAAAGTAGGAAAATAGGGTCTCTAGATATATTTATATTATATATAAGGGGGGGGGGGGGCGAAAAGAAAAAAGAGAATAAGAAGCTAGTTAGGTTTTAATAAGAGATCGAGGTAAATAATATATAAATAAGTCTATAAAGCTAAAGTTAAAGTATATCTAGATATAAAATTAATATAATTGTTTTTATAAGTATCCTTCTCTTTCTCTTTTATAGTAAGTCATCTAATATTAGTAATAATATTTCCTAGGAAAAAAGGGGGGGTAAGAAGGGTTTACGAATATCCCCCCTAGGGGCTAATAAGTACGATTTTAATACCCTCTTTCCCCTTCTCTTCTTCTCTCTTGTCTTTAAGTTATTAATCTTATATTTATTTAGTAAGGGGGGGGGCTTTAGTATTATTACTAGAAGGTTAAGAATTTTATACTTTCCTAGCCTTAATAACCCTATTATAACTACTAATAGATATTAAAGTTATCTAGGCTATTATTATATTAGATAGTAATAAAGAGGCGTGCTTTAAATAAGTAGGGAGTTACTAATACTATCTCTTACCCTTATCCCTAAAGTTTAGGAATATTATCCCTAGAATCTTATACTTTTAAACTAAGAGATAAAAAGAAGGGAAAATAAGAATAGGTCTATAAATTATTAATTAAAATAAGTTATAATAAAAGAAACCTTATATATCCCCTAGACTTTCTATCTTAATATACCCCTTTTCTTTTTTCTTTATTATCTTAGGAATCTTAATACCTAGTTATTATCTAGTTCTAAATCTTTAATTACTTTTTCTAAATCCTTTAAATACTACTTTAATTATATTATTAATTATAATAAGTCCTCCTCTTTCTCTTAATTACTTTCCCTAGGTATTAGAAGTTCCTCCTCCTCTTCCTTAGGTATATAATTATTTTACTCTTTATTCCCTAGCGCTAGGAAGACTTTTACTAGGTTTCTTTTTAAATTAGATCTATAAATATTTAAATTACCTAGTTTCTAATACCTTTTAAGAGCTTAGATAAATTTATAAAGTTAATTCCTATTAAACGTCGTTCTAGTAAGCTTATTACCTACTAGTATTACTAATTAATATAATAGAGTATTTAGAGCTTATAATAAGATATAGAAGGGGCCTTATTACTAATAGTTAAGCTTTTTAATAGGTAGTTTATTAATAGAACCCTTAATATTAAATACTAGTACTAAATTACCTACCTCTAGCCTCTTTTTCCTTATAATCCTCTTATATTAACTATTATAATATTCCGTAGTTTTCTTATATTAACTATTCATTATTTTTCTAGCTTATTCTCTATCCTTATTAAGTTATAAGAAGGCTTATAGATATATTTAAACCTCCTCTTCTTTTATTATTACTAAATCCTAATTAAGAACCCTCTAGGTCGGCGTTAGGGTCTTAATAGGAGTAATAGGCTTAAACCTATATAATAAGTAGAAAGGGCTAAAGCTAATTAAAGAATAAACGCTTAATTAGTTTATAAATAGGGTAGTAGGAAGGTATAGTTAAGGGTTAATATCTCTATATCCTCTAATCTATATTAATAATATATAAGTAATTAGCTAATAACTAGTCTTAACTATATTATTAGCCCTCGGGTTATATATAGATATTACTTTGCTCCTTATATTATATTTCTTATTCAATCTAATAACATCCTTATTCTCTAGCCCTCTATGAATAATAAATTCGCTATATAGTTTATAATAGTAAATAATCTCTTCCTAGATAAACTTAGCGATCTCTATTAAAGTTACCTTCTTAAGCTAGTAAGCTTTAAGCTATCTTATTAGTAGATCCCTTACCTTAATAAGGTATTACTTACTTACTCTCTATATATCTAATAAGATCCTAGTAAAGGGTAATCCCTTTAGGGAGCTATAGGCCCTTATATTATCTATATATCGAGCTCTCCTCTTTTAGTAATTAGGGTACCTTTTTAGGGATTTACTAATCTCTATATATATATTAGCCTAGATATAGTTCTTCTAGCTATAGCTTACTTACTCTAATAACTACTATCTTTATAAGCCTTTATAATTAGCTTCTTCTACTACTTAGGATTATTAATAACTTATTATTAAGCTCGGAATTACGCCGCAGCCCCTTCGCAAAAAGACTATAACAAATTCACCTAGTTCGCAGGTATAATTCGGGAAATACTATATAGGTATTTTAACCTATACCCTCTACTAGTTAAGGAAAATAATATAGGAACCCTATATATTCCTACTACTCGTAAGCAAACCCTCTAAATATTATAAAGTTAAGGCCTCTAGCCACTGCATAGTGATTTTACCTGCTTAAGTGCAACAGACCTTCTAACTCCGCGCCTCCTAACAATACATAGCCTTCAGTCACGTGATCGTAACACTAGACAGCCACACGATCTTCAACTTCATATCGACAATAACGTGGTTTTTGATTATTCAAACTACGAAACTATCGACTTTTCCTCTCGCGCACTACCCGCGCCGCCGAGGATTTGTCGTGGGTTATAGGTATACCCAGGACTTCGTAGATAAGGATAAGGAAGAGGGAGAGGTATAAGGCCCTACTTATAAAGCTTCTTATACTTCTAGCTATAAGAACCTCTTAGGAAAGACCTCTTTAGTTAAGGAGTTACCTCTTATATAATAATATTTATAATACCTTACTAGAAGGTTAACCTTTTAGGTTAAGGAGTTATCTTATATAGTAGCTTTTCTAAGCTATAAGAGCCTTAGTAGCCCGTTTAGCTCTGATATAATTAGCCCTAGTATAGCGCGCGTCCGACTCTATAATATTTAGAGGGTTTACTTATAAGTAGTAGGAACGTATAGGGTTCCTATATTATTTTCCTTAACTAGTAGAGGGTATAAGTTAAAATACCTATATAGTATTTCCCGAATTATACCTGCGAACTAGGTGAATTTGTTATAGTCTTTTTATAAAGGGGCTGCGGCGTAATTCCGAGCTCAATTATAAAGTTAAACGCGCGCCGCACTAGGGCTAATTATATTAGAGCTAAACGGGCTACCAAGGCTCTTATAGCCTAGAAAAGCTATTATATAAGATAACTCCTTAACCTAAAAGGTTAACCTTCTAGTAAGGTATTAAAAATATTACTATATAAGAGGTAACTCCTTAACTAAAGAGGTCTTTCCTAAGAGGTTTCTATAACTAGAAGTATAAGAAGCTCTATAAGTAGGGCCTTATACCTCTCCCTCTTCCTTATCCTTATCCCTTAACTATATTAGTGCTAAACCCTATATATAAATACGCTAAGCCTGAGCGAGGCACGCCCTTTAGTATAAATAACGTAGAGGGGGTTGCTAGAGAGTTTAGCCTCGATACGATTAATAAAACCCGCTCCTTTATTAACCACTCCGCTATATATAGAGAGCGTATTATTAGCATAACCCTCAAGAGGGCTCACCTTAAAATAACTTATTATAGTATTAGCTTTTAATTTATTAGTCTAGTAAAACGTAGGTAGTTCTAAATATAATAATCTAACGCTCTAGTCTTAAAGTTATAATACCTTACTAGTTAAATTCCTAGAGAGTATCTCTATATTACTAAATAGTAAGTAATGTATTAAGAATATATTAAATGAGTCTGCGAATTATTAAGAAGTATATCTAGGATATTAATTATATTCTTAATAACCTCTATATTTTCTATTAGAACCTCCTCTATATATTACTTATTATTATAGTATTAAGCTTAATTAAAGAAGGAACTAGCTTCTATATCTATAAAGAAGATCTATAAATTAATTTAAAAGTTAATCTCCCCCTTAGCCTCTTTATTAATAATATTAGAAGGTCCCTAGGGTTTTTATAATAGGTTATTTACTATTATGTTCTAAGTATTCTAGATATATTATAATTTAAAGTTAAATATTTAAATCTATATAATCTAGCGAAAAATAAGGGCTCTTAGGAGGTCTATAGCTACTCTATTAAATTATATAACTAATATCTAAGTATCTATCTCTAGGTTAAAGTATTATCTATATAAATAGTTATATACTCTCTTTAAAGCCTTTAGAATACTATATAATTCCTTCTTCTTAGTACTATATTATAGCTCTAGTTCTAACTAAGTCTTACTCTTCAAGCGAGAGATTATATACTAGTTATTAATAAATTATCCTAGGACTCTACCCTATCTTATATTACTAGTATTAATTATAAGATAGATATCTCCCCCTTTAAAGCTATAGTTTATAATAATAAGGATTAGGGCCCTTATATATATTATCTTTAAGATATCTATAGCTATCTATTACTTCTCCTCCTAGCTAAATAAGGTATTATCCTTAAGTAAGTTAGGAAGTAGCTTTATAATAGTAGAGTAGTCCTTTAACTAGGATTTATAGAATATTATAATCCTAAGGAAAGCCTTTAACTCTATTAAATTAATATAAGTAGCCTATTTATAGATCCTACCTATCTTTGCTTCCTCTAGATAATACCTATTAGTACTATAAATATAGCTAATAATTATTACTACTTCCTAGGCTTATTATAACTTAACTACTACTATTATATAGTCTACTAACTCTAGATTAACTAGGACCTTATTAATATTCTATAAATATTCTAAAATAAATCTATAAATCCCTAGATAAGACTCGATATCTTCTTTATTATATTATTAAGTTCGGAATTACGCCGCAGCCCCTTCGCAAAAAGACTATAACAAATTCACCTAGTTCGCAGGTATAATTTAGGAAATACTATATAAGTATTTTAACCTATACCCTCTACTAGTTAAGGAAAATAATATAGGAACCCTATACGTTCCTACTACTTATAAGCAAACCCTCGCATAAAGTTAGACGCGCGCTACACTAGGGCTAATTATATCGGAGCTAAACGGGCTACTAAGGCTCTTATAGCTTAGAAAAGCTATTATATAAGATAACTTCTTAACCTAAAAGGTTAACCTTCTAGTAAGGTGCTAAAGGTACTGCGAATACTACTATATAAGAGGTAACTCCTTAACTAAAAAGGTCTTTCCTAAGAGGTTCTTATAGCAAGAAGTATAAGAAGCTCTGCTGCTGCGAGCAGGGCCTTATGCCTCTCCCTCTTCCTTATCCTTAAACTATATGTTAATAACCTATCCACATCTAAGAAGAAATATAAATCTTAGAGCACTACACGAAGTCCTGGGCATACTTATAACCTACGATAAATCCTTAACTATATTAGCTAGACCCCGTATATAAAAACGCTAAGCCCGCGCAAGGCACGCCCTTTAATACTAATAACGCGCGAGAGCTCGCTAGAGAGTTTAGTATTAATATAATTAATAAAACCCGCTCCTTTTTTAACTACTCCGTTATATATAGAGAGTATATTATTAGTATAGCCCTTAAGAGGGCTCTTATTAATACCTCTAGAGGGGATATTTACTATTATATTATAGCTAAGTAAGTAGACTTAGTAGTAGAAGCTAGGTAGGTTATTATATACCCTATAGAGTAGCCCTTCTTTAAGCAGGTCCTCCGCACTATTAAGGCAGAGGTAGCCTAGGCCCCTTAGGGCTTAAACGTTAGTAAGTATAGCTTATACTAACTACTTTAATATAGAGAGAGTATTACTAATAATAGTATAGCTAGCGGATAAAGCGGTAATAGAGGCGGTATTTAATAGTAGCGCGGGTAGTACGCGAGAGGAAAAGTTAATAGTTTTATAGTTTAAATAATGAAAAACTATATTATTATTAATATAAAGTTAAAGATCGTGAGGCTATCTAGTAGGGTATATATAAGTATAGCTATAGTTAGGAAAGTTATAATCACGTGACCGAAGGCTATGTATTTTTAGGAGGCGCGGAGTTAGAAGGTCTGTTATACTTAAGTAGGTAAAATCACTATGTAGTAGCCAGAGGCCCTTTATTATATTATAAAGTTAGTCCTTTAATAGTAATATTATTAAGGAAGGCTTTATAATAGCTACGGATAAGGTTATATAGGATTTTAATTATAACCTATATAAACTAGGTAACTAAGTTCGTTACTCCTTAAGGTAATATACATATCTATAGTAATCTAATAGGTAATATAAATATTATTAAGTCTCTACTTATAAGGTCTAAGGGGACTTAGTTATATCCTAAGAAGAAGTCTAGTAGCAATAATAGTTAATATATAGCGAAGTCTTCTAAAAAATCATCCGCTAAAGGGGGTAATACTACGTCTTATATTATAACTATATTTATCTTAGTTACTAAGTTAATAAATCTTATCTTATTATCTTTCTTTTAGATAAAAAGGAATAGATTATAGTAGGTTATATAACTTTACTTAAGGATTCCCTTCTTTAGTCTATTCTTTAGAATTATAATAATATCCTACTCTAGTTCTCTTAATATTAGGATTTACTTTGCTTATTACACCTTATATAATACTATTCGAATTATTTATAGAGGTATAATAGAAGGGTATATAGAGCTATAATACTTAAATTCCTAGGCTAAAGCCTTCTCTCTTATAATAAGAATAGCTAAAACGAGCTTCTTTTCTCTAGGCTATAAGTAATTAATAGCCTTTAGGATAGCTTCTTATTAAGCTCTTATAAGCCTTATTCCTTATTTAATAGTTAAAAACTTTAGTATAACTAGGCTTATAAATAGGGCGCTAGGATCTAATATTATATTTTTCTTAGCCTCTACTTATACTTTTAACTTCTACTCTAGGTCTCTATCTAGGGTTAAACTATCTAATATAGTATTATTAATAGGTTAAATCTTCTTATCTTTCGTCTTATATATTATATTAATATCTTCTATTAGTAATATAGGTATTATTAATATAGGTTTATAATTACTATAGGAGAAAGTAATATCTATACCTATAATAACTTTAATACTTTTCTAATATACTAACTTATATTTCCTCCTAAGTACTTTCTTCTTTAATATTCTTTTCTTAAGTCTGCGAATATAGTATTAATAATTAATACTATAGCTATTATATCTTAATATATACCCTATACTCATAATCGCTTTATAGATCTTATTAAGTTAAGGAGTAACTTTATTATAGATTATAATCTCTAGGAATTTATTAAAAGCTAATTTAAACTCTTTAAAAATAATAATAACTTCCTTATCTAGGTCTAACTATTACTTATCTTTATCTAGTAGGTTATAAGAGCTTTTAAAACCTTATTAAATCGCTTTAATATCCTAATATACCCTTATACTCCCTAGCGTTATATCTAGCTCTTCCTTATCCCTAGCGTTATTAACTTATTAATTATCTCCTATAAAGTCTAAGCTTATTATTATATTAGGTTTATTAGTAGTAATCTCTATTTCCCCTCCTCTATAGGAGATAAGAGGGTATATTAATACTAAGAAGAAATAAAATAGTCTATCTTAGTAATAATTTCTAAGAAGCGAGTAGTTAAGTCTCCTATATACAATAATAGCAGGATATTAATCTTAATATTCCTAGACTAAAGGACTCTAATAATCTAGTTCTATATATAATCTAGCGTTATTTAAGTCTTTAAGATAAAAGGAGCTCCTAGTATTAGGTCCTTATTATAAGTATTTTTAGGGAAAACGAAAAAGCTAATATCCTAAATCTAATTACTACTAATATAAATATTATTTATAATTATACTTATAAATTAAGTCCTCTGCTCTCTATTAGTAATCCTATAGATCCCTATATTTATCTTAACTATATCGCTCTATAAGCCTAGGCGCTTAATATAACTTTTATTAATAAGACTAATAGTAGAGCTACTATTAATAATCCCTCTAATTAGTATATTTATAAGGCTATAAGGAGTAATAGTAATCTACTAGTAGGTTATAACGAAGTCTAGGATAGTAATATATCTTAGTAGTAGAAGTAATATAGAATCCTAATCTTTTATTATAATACCTATTTTAAAGATAGGATCGACTATATAGTAGTTAAATTAAATTACCTTAGTTTATAAATACTTAGGTAAGTCTATAGAGATAGCTATTAAAGTTACCTAGCTTTTAGAATAATTTATATTATTATTCTACTAATCTATTTATTCCTATAGTTCCCTATTATTAACTCCTATTTTAATAAATTAATCTAGAAGTATAATATTAGTAGGAACGAAGACCTCTTACACCTTTAAGTTATTTCTATCCTTATATTTATTAATTATAGCTTTAGTAATATTATAGACTATGCTATCCTAATTAGGCTAGTTCTAATAAAAGAAGGCTTTAGGGATAGCTACCTTCCTACTTACTCTCTTATTATATAGCTTAAGGGCAAGAGTATAGCTAGTTTATAAATTACTATATTAAATCTAAGGCTTATCTTACTTATCCTACTTCTACTACTTAACTTATTCCTTAGGGGCGTCTAGTAATATAGTATCTTTAGCTTCTTCCTTATTATCTAGTAGCTTTATAACTTCTCTAGGTAATTTAAATAGGAGGGTCTTAAATTATAGGTAGGTCTACTATCTAGGGAGCCTAGCGATAATAAGTATTATAAGGTTCTATATAATAACCTCCGGCCTCTAGCCACTACATAGTGATTTTACCTGCTTAAGTGCAAGAGACCTTCCAACTCCGCGCCTCCTAATAATATATAGCCTTTAGTCACGTGATTATAACTTTCCTAACTATAGCTATACTTATACGTGCCCGTTATACTAGATAGCCTCACGATCTTTAACTTTATATTAATAATACCGTAGTTTTTAATTATTTAAACTACGAAACTATCGACTTATCCTCTCGCGCACTACCCGCGCTACTAATACTACCTCTATTACCGCTTTATCCGCTAGTCTATAGAAGTTATTACTATCTTCACTATGCCGTTGTTAGCAACGCTCTCTCTATAAGCAGTTAGTATAAGCTATGCTTACTAATATTCCCCTAAGGGGCCTAGGCTACCTCTGCCTTAATAGTGCGGAGGACCTGCTCGAAGAAGGGCTACTCTATAGGGTATATAATAACCTACTTAGCTTCTATTACTAAGTCTATTTACTTAGCTATAATATAATAATAAGTATCCCCTCTAGGGGTATTAATAAGAGCCCTCTTAAGGGCTA
>JAVHLU010003463.1:0-11152 GCA_036785755.1 Colletotrichum ledebouriae
TAAGGAAAATAATATAAGAACCCTATATATTCCTACTACTTATAAGCAAACCCTTATATAAAGTTAGACGCGCGCTATACTAGGGCTAATTATATTAGAGCTAAATAGGCTACTAAGGCTCTTATAGTAACGCCCTCGCTAAACCTTTTAATAAGGTGCTATAAAAGCTATTATATAAGATAGCTTCTTAACCTAAAAAGTCGACCTTCTAGTAAGATAATAAAAATAAATACTATTATATAAGAGGTAACTCCTTAACTAAAGAGGTCTTTCCTAAGAGGTTCTTATAGCTAGAAGCATAAGAAGCTCTATTATAAGCAGGGCCTTATACCTCTCCCTCTTCTCTATCTATAAAGTCCTAGGTATACTTATAACCTATAATAAATCCTTAACTATATTAGTACTAGACCCTATATATAAAAACGCTAAGCCTGCGCGAGGTATGCCCTTTAATACTAATAATATATAAGAGCTTACTAGAGAGTTTAGTATTAATATAATTAATAAAACCTACTCCTTTCTTAATTACTCTATTATATATAGAGAGTATATTATTAATATAGCCCTTAAGAGGGCTCTTATTAATACCCCTAGAGGGGATATTTACTATTATATTATAGCTAAGTAAATAGACTTAGTAATAGAAGCTAGGTAGGTTATTATATACCTTATAGAGTAGCCCTTCTTTAAGCAGGTCCTCTATACTATTAAGGTAGAGGTAGCCTATACCCCTTAGGGCTTAAATATTAATAAGTATAGCTTATACTAACTAATAGAGAGAGCGTTACTAACGATAGTATAGTAAAGATAGTAATAACTTCTAGTAGACGAAGCGGTAATAGAGGCGGTATTTAATAGTAGCGCGGGTAGTATACGAGAGGAAAAGTTATTAGTTTTATAATCTATTAAATAATTAAAAACCATATTATTATTAATATAAAGTTAAAGATCGTGAGGCTATAGGTATATATAAGTGCGGCTATAGTTAGGAAAGGATTATATAACCGAAGGCTATATATTATTAGGAGGCGCGGAGTTAGAAGGTCTATTACACTTAAGCAGGTAAAATCATTATATAGTAGCCAGAGGCTATATTTAAGTATATATAAGATATGCTAAAGGTATATTTAAAATATATTTATAATATATTATAAAAATATATAAATATATAGGTTAGGGTTAGATAGGGTTAGTAGGGTAAGTAGGGTTAGTTATAGGGCTTAGGGTTAGGTTAGAATAAGGGTTATATAAGAGTTTATTTTATATAAGTTTATATAGTATATTTAGAATATATTTAAAGCTGTAAGAATACCGAAGGTATATCTTGAAAGTTCTATAATAATCCTATAAGGTTTATACAAACCTTAATAAATAACTATACTATATATAGTTATATACCTATATAATATCTCTTTAATAATACTTTAATAACTATAAAAGATAAAGTAATAACTATAAAAGTATTTCCTTTATGGAATAAATACTTTAAAAATCTATATAAATTTTAATAATAGCAATAACCTTATATATATATATATATTTATAATCCTTAGCTTTATAGCTATAAATATATAGAAATTGCGCACGGACCACATAGTGATCTGAGCGCGATTTCTGCTTAATAAGCTACTGCTTTATAGTTACGTTTTAGAATATCTTACCCCTCACTTCGTGAGGGCAGGATTTATAACTTAGAAGAAATAATAATAACATTATTAACAATATTATTAATAATACTATCAATTAATTCAAAGAAAAATACCTCCTTATGCTCAAATTTATCAGCTTTTATCACCATATTACTTAGCCTATTAATATCTATTATTCAGGCTGTTTTACTGCCCCTTTAGCTACCTATATACCTATTCTTACAAAAGCATATTTAGATTATAACTTAGGTAAATTCAGAAGATACTTCTAGGTATTATACGTATTTTTCGCAGAAGGTTAGCTTACCCCCCTTAAGTAGGCCTAGCGTTGCAGCGCGCCTGCTAAAGGCGGTATAGTACGGTGGGGAGGGGTAAGATAAGGTTTTGCGGAGGGGTAAGTTGAGGTGTAAACCCAGGGTTGGGAATTAGTCACGATTTTAGTCAATTAGTCAAAAGACACTACTTTTTTGAAAATATATATATATGAAATATAAAGATAAAATAGATAAAATAAATTTATAACTACATAGTTTAATAACTAAATAATATATTTATAGCTTTTAATTCTTAAGTATATTATATTTATAATATATAAACTATAATTAGTCAAATTAGTCTTAAATTTTTCTTAAAAGTAACTAAAAAGTGACTAATCTACTTAATAATTAGAATAAAAAGCTATATATTACTAATATAAATCTCGTAAAAATATATAGTATATAAAACTATTATTAGTATTTAATAAAATATTTTTTATAATTTTAGCTATATCTTCTATATAGTGACTAAAGCTTTGACTAATTTGAATAATCTTTTGACTAAACCTGACTAATTCCCAACCCTGTGTAAACCGGCTCTTGCGGTAGGTCCCGGGACCTCCACGACGTGGAGTGTCGTGTTAGGATCCATAATGACCCACCCACCACTTACCCAAAGGAGGAACTGACAAGAAGGGGTTCGCCCGTTTCCCGTCAGTCGATTGATGAGCCAGAAATGGCTTTTGTCAAATTTCATCATCGCGAAGCGGCGGTTTGCAATGGAGGCCGGTTTCCTGGCAGGATCGGACGTTGCGAACAATTCTGGACAATGTGCTCTTTTGGGGAGGTTCTCGTGCTCAAGGTCGGAGAGGCGAGCGGCGAACGAACCGAGCCGAGGATAGAGAGACCCCTTCATTCCCTGCGCAATCTGACGTTCTTTTGCCCCGGCCCCCGGGTGCGATCTGCAAATCTGCCACGTTCAAATTAAACGCGCGCCTGGTCTTATTCTTGGTGCGGATGAACGCTAAAACTACAAGCAGCCATGCACGTAGTGGTTACACAAACGCTTCCAGGCCCGCCCCGGCGGCCGCATCACACCATCACACATATGGTGTATGCACACTCCCAGAAACGGGCTGACAGGTGCACCACTCAGCACAACAGCTTCCGACTGGCGGAACGGCGCTGTACGACTGGATATTTCGACCACATGTCAGGTGGTCTCTATTGCTGCCAACTCTTTTTTGTTTACACTTTTCTTGGTGTGCCGGACGAGCCGGACGAGCCGGACGAGCCGGACGAGGCCGTGTGTGGAGTCAACTCCGCTGGTACCACCAGCCTGGTAAGGCAGCATTGCGTCACGGCACGAAATATGTGTGTGATCTGTCTTGATAGCCCGGGCAACGAGTAAGCTGTCGAGCCGCGCTGCGATGTGTTGCCTCTCGTTAGCAGGGTTAAGGTCGACAAATCCTACGTCATCGCTCCGAGTTGGAAGGGGAGATCATTTGCTCCCACCGGAGGTAGTTCCGCTGGAGACATTCCGTTGTTAAGCTGTTGTGAGGCCCAGCAGGGCTGGTTCTTATGACTAAGCCCCTGGATTCATATTCATCGGTCTCTAGGCAGAAGCATTCATAGGGGAGTGATCCTATTGGTCCGGCCCACGTAAGACCTCTATTAGCATCCTTTCTACCAGGAATCGTGAACTCAGTACTTGATTTTGATATGTGCTCCTCTTCGTATTTGAGCAACTCGATACATATATCGTCCCACTCCGTTGTTCTCGTCATCATTTAGAATAGCGAAGTTGGTTTCTATTTTTACTGAGAACTGTGACCGAGATCGAAGCCTCTGCTAGACGTCGTATGGGTCTGAACTTTTTCATCCCCGCCCTCCTCTAAGGCTCGAAAACTTGCACCCGCACTTTCGATAGTTGTATAGTTAACACATGCAGAAGACTCACGCAGCACTTTATAAGAAACATTTTGGAGTGGCAACAATGGATATTGGCCAGGTCAATGATGACTGCGAGGATCAGGGAGGTTTGCAAGCTCAATGCCAGGTCGCAGACAGCAACTCAGGTCTTGCTAAGCTGATGTCCATCTAGGGTCATCACGATGCTAGCAAACCTAAAGCTGAGATAATAAGATCTACGAGCTATCCGTTACCGATGTTATCGTAATGCCTTCAGCATCGCCTGTTCCCAGCGCGGCACGTGACCCGAAGGCGGCTCTAGAACTACCTTCTTCCGAGGGTCGTTCCTCTAACTATAGTTATAAATAACCACGTTATAGCTACTCTTATTATAATAGAATAAGCTCTTTAGTAACTATAAATATAGCCCTATAGGACGTTTCTTAATAGTTATAAGCCTAGCTCTAACTAGACCCCTAATTACTATTTTAAAACGAGCCTTTATTACTAAAAGTACTTATTAAAACTTCCTCTCTCCTATTCCTTCTTTCCTCCTTATTATATACTATCCTCTACTACTATAAACCCTCTATTTCTAAATAACCTTAATTATAATATCTTCTATTACTACTATAATAATATTATACTATCTAACTATATATAGGGATTTCGCTACCTAGTATATAATAATCTAGGCTAAAGCCTAAGCTACTAGAGTCTAGAAGTATATTAACCTAAATAACCCTAAGGGACCTTTACGCCTAGGTAAAACCTTATTAGAAACCTTAACCCTTAATATATATATTACTAAGTAAAACTAGGATACTAATACCTAATACCTATAAGAGAAGAGCGCTTATAATTAATATATCGCTTTACTTAACTAGGAGGCTCTAGAAGAGGCTATTACTAACGCTACCTCTAGGATATAGATAATAAATAAACTATAACCCCTTTAACCTCTAACCGCCCTAGTTATAATTAATAAGAATACTATAAGTATATAGGAATAATACCTAGAGTACTTTTATTTACTCGCTATATAGGAGTCTAAGTAAACCTACGAGGATTAAGAGTTCGAGCGTATTAACTATCTAGTTATAGAGACTATTATTTATAATATTATTATACTTATATATATAGAACTTCTTACTAAAGGGGATATAACCCTTTATAGCCTTATTATTAATCTTAAGTATTACTACGCTCTAAGCGAGGCTAATACCCTTATTACTATTTAAAAGGAGTATACCTAGGTCCTTAAGAAGGCGAATAGGAGCGTTAATCCTAATATATAGATTAAGGACTTTAGGGGTATTTACTTTTATGCTACTTAACTTAAGCTTCCTAAAGTAAGTAGTACCCTTATTTTAAAAACTTTTCTTTAAGTAGTAAGTTATCGCTTTATACCTACTTAGGCTAACATAGAGATTATAGATATCCTTAAATAGGAACGAGCAGGGACCCCTATCTCTAATATAAGCTTAATATATTAATATATTCGAGGACCTCTTATATAAGGATATACTCTACTTAAGATTATAAGGATAAAGCGCTAGGGTCTTTATAACGCTAGCTAGCTATATAGATAAGGCTAACCTATTAAACGTTCCTATAATAAGTAACTTATCTAGTAGTAAATAGTACTTATATAGGTTAAGCTATTAATAGCTAAGCGTTAATTATAATTACTTAGAAGCCGCTCTAATTAGATATTACTAGAAGGGCCCCTATATATTAGTAATAGATATATAAGTAGCTTAGATCTATAACTAGTTAAATAGTAACCTATACTTCGCTAACCTTTATACTAAATTCGCTCGTAGGGGCTAGTTATATACCGTTCCTTATAAGGGTAAGAACTACTAAAATAATAAGGGGGGTAATAAGGGTTTATCTAAGAAATCTAATATAGCCCTAAGCTACCCTATTAATATAGTAATAGTTACTTTTTATATAGCCCTTATAAATAAGGTCGGGGATAATATAGTTAACTTAGATAAAGAATACCTAAGTATCTTTATAACCCCCTACTTAGGACCCTATATACTATATAAGTCTATAGTCCTAGATAACTATAGAGGGATATACCTAGTAAACGATAAGTCCCTACTTATCCCCTCCTTAATTAGGTATTATAATAGAGAATAGGTTAATTCTAGAATAGCTTTATACCTAATTATTGCTAAGGGTATATAGATTATTAAGAACGCTCTTAATAGCCTAAAAAGCATAAATATAGAGGACCTTACGCTCTATAATATAGGATATATAGAGAATTTTTATATTAATATTATCTCTAAAGCGCTACTTTAGAAAATAGGTATTTAGTATTCGGGGTATAACTATACTTTTTACTTTAGAATATATAAGAAGAGCGTAGTAGTTAAGAAACTTATTAAGAAGGCGAACCTCGCCTTCCTTAAATATAAGCCTTATTCCTTATACCCTATTCCTAGGCAGATCCCCTGAAGTATTAATATTATTATTAATAATATAAACTACGTGCTTATAATATATAAGTAGACCTCTTTTATATTACTACTAGACTAAAGCGATAATATAATGCTTTAGTACCTCTAAAGTAGCTACCTTAGCCCTAAAGCTCTTAAGTAGCTTATCTATACTACTTAGGGGGTAAGGATTAAAGGCCTAAAGCGCCTATAGTACTAATACTATATAGTTATATACGCTAAATAGGTAATTTTAAGATAAATATTAGAAGATAAAGTAATACGCCCTTACTATAGAATTATATAGGATCTCTTTAACTACCCTAAAGGCTTTAACTAGAACTAATAGCTCCTTATTATTAAGGATAAGTATACTAGTTAGCTCTTTATATTTCTACGCGTTAATAAGACCTATAGTAGTATTATACTCGCTCTATATACCTTTAAGCAATAGGTATTTTAATAGAAGGGACTTTCTATTTATAAGATTAGATAAGACGTCGAGAGGTTAGTAATCTTACTTATAGGCTATATAGGATATAAGGAATAGACCCGTATAGAAGGAATAGAGGTTAAAATAACCCCTCTATATATAAAAGAACTAAATAGTAGAGGGGAGTAGGCTAGTTAAGAAGTTATTACTTAAATAATTAAAATACTCGCTATAGCTAGCTTACTTATAGAACTATAGGCTAAGATAGTACTAACTATAATAATACTTTATAATATAAGCCTACTTAAACGCTATAGCTAGTATTTACTACTATAGATTAAAGAGGAGTAGTTCTACTAGTACTTTCGCTAGTAGCAGCCTAATAATAGAGCGACCCTAACCTATAACCTTCGCCCTCACTAGGGATATATATACGCCTATAGCTACTATATATACCCCCTTAAGAGGGAACGAGAGAGAGGAATTAATAAGAGAGACTTTAAGGTAGTACTACGGGGATATATTAAATACTTAGTAGGATATATACTAAATACCTATAACCTATATAGGATCTAGATCCTTATATTATAATTAGTTATTATTATATAGAATATAACGTTTAATAAACGGACTTTCTATATAAAGGATAAGATAAAAGAGGCTATCCTAGAAGATACTATCTATAATATAGTAAATAAGATCGAGGAACCCGTATTATATATTAACTTTAAACTTTAGATCTTAGGTATTATAAATAAGGATAAAGCTATATTAATACTTATAGCTAAAGAATAGTTACCTATACTAACCCTTATTCCTATAACTAAGTTTCTAAGTAGAAGAATCCTAAAACTTCTAAAGGGATAGGTAGGCTAGAAGGGGGGGTAGCTATTATCCCCTAATCTAACGCTAGAGCTAGATAAAAGCCTAGCCTTAATAAGTAGAGTAGTAGATATAATATATATATTAGAAACGAACTATATAAATAAAGCTATTAGAGAAGTTAATTCTAAAGGGGAATAGATTAAGAACTATATTATAGTTAAACCTCTTCCTATTTTATAAGATATTTCTAAAGCGGGTAAGTATAATAAAAACGAACCTTTAGATAGTAAGCCCTTAAATCTACTAGTATAGCTATATTAGGGTAGTAAGGAGAGGGCTAATACTAAATAGGGGTCTAACTAAGTATATAACTAGGAGGACTATAGCTAAATTCGTTAAAGCTAATAACTATATAATCTACTACCTAGTAACCTATAACTAGGAATAATAGAGAGCAAACCCTACTCTAGTTACTAGTTTTTACTATAGTACTATATAGAGCGGGAGCAGGTATCTAGCTTCTTTAAGACTTTTATACCTAATTAGTAGAAAGCCTTCTTAGAAGCTAGTATAGGGCACTATATGCTCTATAGCTATATTTATACTACTATTTATAGCATAAAGCCCGCTTGCGTAACTATAATAATCTATAAATATCTCACTACTAATAATCTTACTAAGCTACCTCGCTTATAGAAGGAACTTTTAAGCCTCCTATAGGCGCTCTGAACTCGCTTTAAAGAAGTAGCTAAGGTTAAGATAAGTAAATTATAGTAAATAGATATATAGTATATTATTAATCAAGGGATAATAATAAAGAGACTAATCCCTCTAAAGTAAGTATTTACTTATAAATTTAATAAGGATAATATCCTCGATTAATATAAAATAAGGATCTACGTTCAGAGCGATTAGTAAGAGAAGTCGCCCCTTAAATAGACTTATATAGCGACCCTTACTACTTATACCTTTAGGGTAGTAATAATAATTATTATATAATTTAACCTTAAAGTCGAATAGTTCGACGTTATTAACGCGTTCCTAAACGCCTCCTGGGACCTAAATAAAGACCTTATTATTTATAAGTTACTAGACGGCTTTAAGTAGCCTAGAAAGTATATCGAACTACGCTATACGCTCTATAGGCTAAGGGACGCGCTACTACTCTAGTATAAGGAGTTCTCCTTAACCCTTTAGAACCTAGGCCTTAAGCCTATAAGCGAAGACCTATACCTCTTCTAGTTAACTAATAAGAAGGTTTTTATTATCTTTTATATAGATAACTTCCTTATCCTATTATATAAGAACTACAAAGAGGTAGTATAGAGAGTAATTACTAGCCTAAAGGAGGTATATAAGTTAAAAGAATAAGGCCTAGTTAAGTACTATCTTAGAATTAGAGTTATTTATAACTAAGCTATATAAAAGGTATACCTCTCCTATAACTAATATATTAAGTAAGTTATAAAGAAGTTTAATCTACTCGATTTAAGAGCGCTAATAACCCCCCTTCTAAACCTATTACTTCTAAAGAGTAAAATAGTAGTAATACTATTAGAGGTAAAGAGTTTCTAAGAGAAGATTAGCTCTATACTCTATACTACTATTATAATTCGACCTAACGTCGCTTTTATATATTACCTACTCTTAAGATCCCTAATAAACCCCGCTCCTTATTACTATACTACTATTAACTAGGTTATATAATACTTATATTATACTCACTACCTCGCAATATACTTTAGTAACTTAGGGGATAGGTAGGTACTACTAATTATAAGTAACGCTTCGTTTATAGATAATAAGGAGATATAGAAGTCGTCTTAAGGGTATATAATCTCGCTCTTTAGAGAGCTAATTTAATAAAAAGCTACTTAATAAGCTATAGTTATAATATTAATAATAGAAGCGGAGCTTCTAAGCCTCGAATATACTATTAAGGAGATAATCGCTCTTTAGAGGCTATTTAGGGATATCGCTCTTAAACTTAGTAATATCTAGAAGATTTACTATAATAACTAATAGATAATTCGTCTTATAGTAAGTAAAAAGGAATAGATCTTAACTAAGCTATAGCATATTAATATTTAGAATATATAGCTATAATAAGAACACGCTAGAGGATTATTTAGTATAGTATATATACTAACGAATAATATACTAGCTAATAGTCTTATAAAGGTTCTTAACTATAAGAAATTCGAGAAGTTCTATTCGCTCCTTAATCTAAAGGATATATAAAGAATAATTATAATAAATAAGGGATACTCTAGATAAGTATAAGAGGGCTAGTAGTGCCTAATTTTTAATTAATTTATAGCTTACTAGCTAGGGAGCCTAAAGTCGCTTCTATAGGAGTAAAAGAATATAACTTACCCTAAAGGGCGCCCTAAAACGCTAATTTCCTACTACCTAACCTTAGAGGATTTGCTTATACTAATCTATTAGGATATTATATAAGGGTAGTAATACCTCTAGTAAATATAAGCTAATAAGACTATTAACCGCGTAGTATATTATAATAGCTACGTTACTAATAAGTAGATAAGGAGCGGGCGTGCCTGCGCTAACTACTAGTATTCTAAATAGAACTAGGGTAAGCGAGGGAGCGATAATACTATATATACTAGAACCGCCCGTTATATTAGGAGTCCTACCCAAACCCTTATTATTACTACCCTTCTTTATTACTATAATATCCTCCTTTTAAGTAGTAATAGCCTTATAGAACTAGGGTAAGCGAGGGAGCGATAATACTATATATACTAGAACCGCCCGTTATATTAGGAGTCCTACCCAAACCCTTATTATTACTACCCTTCTTTATTACTATGATATCCTCCTTTTAAGTAGTAATAGCCTTATAGAGCGTAGCTCTCTAATAAGTAAGGGTCTATAGGTTATATTAGAAGTTAGTTATAGAAACGAAGCGTATATAGAACCTTACCTTTCTAACTACTAGGTTATCTAAAGTCTTAGCTTTAATATATTAGTAGGCTATAATAGCAATAGGGGTGCTTATCTATTAATAAGGTACCTTACCCTTATAATAATAATTATACTTACCCGCTATACTAGGTAAGTACTTTCTATCTAATAAGCTTAAGAGCTTACTTAAAATATATTAAAAGTAGCGCTTACTAAATAGGGGTATTTACTCTACTTCTATATCTCTACTAAGGGGAGGAGAGCTAGGAGGGGGCTCTAAACTACTCTTATTAGTACCCTCCTCCTTATCTATCTCCTTAGGGATTATAATAATAACGAGGTTAGTAACGTTCTAATATATAATTATAATAATAAAGGGATTATAACTTACTAAGAGCTATCCTCTTAAACTACTTAGGGGGGTAACCCTAAAGCCTCTTAAGCTATAAACCCTTACCCTTAGAGCTACCCCCTATAGGTCGCTTCTACTTCCTTCTACTTATTATATAATATTTTAATATATTATATATTAATAATAAGAAGGAATAATATATATATAATACCTTACTATTACTCTCTAGGGGAGGAGGGCGCGCCCCTCTACCCCTAGCTTTACTCTTACCTTTAGTAGCGCGCGCTTTCTTTAAGGCTATAGCCTAACTAGTATTCTTTTTAGGAGATATCTATAAATATATT
>JAVHLU010003464.1:0-11151 GCA_036785755.1 Colletotrichum ledebouriae
GATATAGAATAAGAATAAATATATATATCTCTATACTTATTAAATATTTAGAATATATTTCTAATATATTTAGATCGGTATAACTTCTATAACTTTAAGTATTTTTTTACTTAGTCTATTAGTAACCTTTGTATTTAGCTAGCTCTTTCTACTAAGCCTAATAATACTAAGAATAAGCTCTTCTAGTATTATACAGGCGTTAAGTATAAGGCTACTAATATTAAGGGCTAAGTTAAGACCCCTCCTACCCCTCGTATCCTAGAGGGAGAGGGTATAGAGGGAGAGGGAGGGGGAGAGGGAGTAGAGGGAGATAGTAATACTATATAAGGGAATCTAATATAAATAGATAGTAATTAGGAGTAAAACGTAATTTAAATATAATTCTATTAGTAGTAATCTTAGGGGCTTTAGGCTTAAATAACGATTTACCTTATATAATCTCTTAGTATATAATTTATAACGTTTTAGGGTATAAAGCCGATCTAGCGGCTAAAAGTAGAGGGGGGTAAGATAAGGTTTTGCGGAGGGGTAAGCTGAGGTACAGGCCGAATTGCGGTTTGATACCCCAGAGGTTGCCCACTTTGTATGCAGAAATTCTTTTTTTCCTTTTCCTTTTTTTCTTCTTTTTTCCACGCGATTTCATCAATCTTGTCTCACGAGCTGCATCCAAAGCCGAGCGCACCAAACCAGTCGTCGCAGGTTATCCAGCCCGTCGGGTGCACGACCAAACTTGAAGCTGTGGGCAAATCCGGCCCGGAGTCTTCTCATACATGGAGTGATATGTGCCCGGACAAGAGCCCGTCTCGGGAGCCGCCGTTGGATTTCATTAGCCCCTGAATAGCCTCAGCAGACTCAGCTCCGTCGTCGCTGTCACTCTTTAGGCTCATCGTCTGGCTTCAAAGTTCACCGTTCAACGGCGCTGCGCCGCCTGGTTATCCTCATGTTGCACCACTGCAACGAGTAGACCCAGTTCCGATCGGCAGGAGCAACAATTTATCGCACATACGGCAGTTGTTCAACAGCCAGGTATATCGGACTAGCACGTCTCTCCCTGCACGGCCACGTTCCGGACATGAAGCCTGGTGGGGGGAAAGGATGTCGATTTCGTTCTAGCGTCTCCTTGCATAGAAGAAATGTCATGGCGGACTCATTGGTCATCCACAATTGTCTGTTCATCTGAGGCCTTTTCCGGAAGGGGACTGGTCAGGGCAAGGCACGGCTTGTGCGGAAGTGGCATCTCTCCCGTCCCTCCATCTTGCATGCGGATGCTGTCTGCAAGAGTCTGGCGACCTTCCAAGTTCCAACGCTCGAACGCACCCCTAGTCATCCATCTTTAAGTTGCACTACTGCAACGAGGGGTTCTATAGAAGGAGCTAAGCAACTCACACACACACACACGCACACACAAAAGTGTCACAAAAAGCCCTATGGAACACTTCGCTTATGCGTGAGAATGAGGAGATACATCAAGTGGAGGGCGCCTGCACAGCAGTTGAAACGGCAAACACGGAGCCCGTCAGATCTGACCCCGTTGATTGAGACGAACGGGCTGGGGTCCGGCAAATGGAAAAGAATGCAAGTCCAGGACCCTTGCTGAAAGTTCTAGTGCCCTGTACTCGGGAATGAAAAGGTTCTCGGCGACGTTCTGGTCGTCCTGCAGTGATATATAAGAACGCACGACCCGGATCCTGCTTCCCCGACCTGCCCGGAACCTTGCTTCCTCTGGTAGTGGAATGGGAGGGTCTTTATCTTTGGGGATCATCACCCCGGTCAACAAATCGAACACGCGACACCCATGGCTGCGAAGATTGAGAATCGAGGTCCGGAGCTTTTGGGCGTCAACGTCTTCTTCGTCACGACAGCCATCATCGCCACGGCGCTGAGATGTTATGTTAGGGCGGGCTTGGTCAAGGCCTTTGGGCGAGATGACTGGCTCATGTTGTTGGCTCTGGTACGACACGATACGATGCGACGCGACGCGGGCTTAGGGAGATCGTGAGCTGACGCCGTCAAGGCCTTTTTCGTTTGTTATTCTTCCTTCTCGACAACGGGCGTTCACTACGGCACCGGCCGCCATTTCAAGGACCTCGAGGAGAAGAACATCCAGAAAGCGATGGAGGTAAGTGAGCAACGCCCGCAGTGGATGGACGACAGGTCTAACTCCCGCTTCTTCAGTGTTGGTGGTATTGCTACTTGTTCTACGCACTCAGCATGATCACCTCGAAGATGTCCATCGCCTACTTCCTCCTGCGCATCGCCACCAAAAGGGTCCATATCTGGATCATCTACACCGCCATGCTCTTCACCGTCCTCGCCGGAGTCGTCTTCTTCTTCGTCACGCTCTTCCAATGTCTGCCGATTGCTCGCTTCTGGAACAAGAACATCGACGGAAACTGCATCGACGTCAACGTCGTCATTGGGCTGGCATTCTTGTACAGCGCCTTCAGTGTCATTTCCGACTTGACGTTCGCTGTTCTGCCTGGTTTCCTTGTGTGGAGTCTTCAGCTCAAGACGAAGGCGAAAATTGCGCTGATCCCCCTGCTGGTAATGGGCTGCGTGTACGTCGAGGATGTTTCCTGCGCCTATGTCTTCTCAAAACTAACGACTTTCGCAGAGCGAGTTCGGCTGTCGTGGTTCGCTTCGCCTTCCTTATGAACCTGAGAGATCCGGACTTCCTCTGTAAGTTTGACGGCCAAACAACATCGCAAAGCCCAACTTCTAACACGACGAAGGGGCCACTATTGATATTGCAATCTGGTCATCCGTCGAACAGGGCTTGGCCATAACAGCCGGCAGCTTGGCCACCATTCGGCCTCTTCTGAAGCTCGTCGGCTACAAGCTCGGCATGACGACGAACCCGTCACGGATGCGAATGACCGACGACGTCGCTCGACGACCCTCGGCATTCATGAACAACAGCCAGCACCTCAAGAGCGGCCAGCAAATCGAGGCCCGGGAGGACGCGTACGGACTATCGATGATTCCGTGCAAGTGCTGTGGCAACTACAAGTGCGAGAAGAGGCAGAGCGGGGCTCCCAACGCCAGCAACAAGAACAAGGGGAGGTCGAATCTGGGGTTCCCGACCAGGATCAAGAAGGAGGAGCCGCATTCGCTGTCTAACGTCAAGTCGGTCAGTGAAAGCGAGGAGGAGCTGAGTGCCGGAATGGCCAGACGCGACTCGCACGTCAATCACGACGGGCAAGCGGTGGTACCCAAAAGTTTCATGTCTTGAAGTCGAGAAAATACCACATGAGGGTTGTATGAACAGGGCCGACTTGCGCGGTTGGTGCAACGCTCTGTTTCTGTTCCCCCCCCCCCTTTTTTTCCTTGTTGCATGATAGCGCGTTACCTGAATAGTAGAAAAATCCGGGTTTCTTAATGGCCAAAGTACGGATCTGTTAATCTTCTAATTCATAATTCAACTACGACGATGCATCATCCACGCCGTTCGGCTATTTGGCCGTTGTGTTCTAGTCGTCTCGTTTAGCTCGCCTCAAGACGAAAAACACCACAACCGAAGTATCGATGGTACCCTCTTCAGTCGTATTGACAGGGCAGAGTAGCATCGATGGCCACTCTCGCCTGCGAGGTCTTGGGCAACTCGACAGCGCTGTGACCCTTCATCAACAGTTGCCGGCACGACGATTGATATCACCGGAACGTGACAGCTCCGCGGTTACTTGCAACCTATCCGTTATCTCATCACAGAACGGCAATTTCTTTTATGATGTTGCCCAGCGCTGATTCTGGCATCATCATTTTCACTAGCGAATGTCTCGTCGGCGTGTGACGGAACTTCTCAATTGATTTGGCAGCAGCTATGAGGGTATGAAATTATAATCGATCTAAAGAATTGAAATTCAAGGATAGTTGGGTGGACATGAGCATGACTCTCCCGGGCATAGAATATTTAAGCAGCTAAGTCATCAAGTTCTCGTTTTCTCTCGCGCGCCCTATTCCAAACTAGTGTAGTGCAGAGTAATAGAGTTAGTATAGTTAGGTATAGCTAAGGTTAAATATTCTTCTCTAGCCCTCTAGTCTACTAGGTAAGGGCTAGAGGGCTTATCTAGTAGTTACCTAATACCTCCCTATATCTCCTAACTCCTATAGACTTCCCTACTTAGCTTACTAAGCCCTTTTCCTTATAATATTATCCTAGCTTATAATATAATCCCCCCCCTCTAAACTAGTTTACTCTTAGACTAGTTTATTTAATAGTTATTTAGAGGGTACCTAATACCTCCCTATAGGATTTTATAACTTTTAGCTTTTATAAGTTTAGAATTTAATATCCCTTATTCTAGTTATATAACTCTTCTTTAGATAGCTAGGTAGCTTAGAAGAGTAGTTAACTAGTAATAAGGTACTTATTCCCTACCTTAGATATTCTTATAGCTCTTATACCTAGGTATTAAGGGACTTTATAGCTTAGAGGAGTAATAAGCTAGTAATAGGGCTAATCCCCCTACTCTGACTACTCTTATAGCTTTATCTAATAAGTCTAGGACTACCTAGTAATTATCTAAATAGTTATAGCTAAGCCCCCTTATAAGGGTTACTCTTTTTTTATAGAGTTATACTAATATATATTATTATTTAGGCTTATTTTTATTACTTTAAATTCGCCTTCTAAATTATTATATTTTCTACTTATTATTATATTTTAGCCCTTTTATAGGTTTAATAAGGGTATTCTCCCTCTAGGGATAAAGAAGGCTTTTATTATAATATAGGGGGCTACTAGTTATTATCTAGTAGCTACCTAGTACCTCCTTATATATAGTAAAGTTAAATAAGGTTAAATAATATAATAATCTAGAGATTATCCTCCTTTTAGCTATATAAAAAGCTAGTTTTAGTATTAAATTAAAAATATATAAATAACTCTTAGAATTTCGCTTTATTAAAATATCTCCTTCTTACTTCTTTAAATTAATAATATTATTACTACTACTAATAACTTATTATTAGCATCCTGCTTCCCTATTAATAACTTTATTTTAATTATTATATAACGAATTTATTATTATATTATACTCTACTACTAATACTACTAACGCTATTAGTAAAGCTCCCCTCCCTACTATAAGTATACTCTAGGGGTACCCCTATAACTAGTACCTCCTAGCTATAGTAGAATAAGAGCCCCCTAAGGAGGATCTCCCTAATATTAAGCTCCTTATAAGCTTAATTCTCTATTTTAAGAGTAATAATAAGCTCCTAGTTCTTATCTAGTACTTATCTAGTATTTTACTAGTTTTAGGTTTTAAGTTTATTACTAATTTATTTATTTCTTAGATACCTCTATTAAATATTAGTATTATACTAAGATAAGTAATAATAAGGCTTATATTACTATAAGTTTTACTTAGTATTTTCTATTCTTTATTTACTAACTTATTATAAGCTACTTATTATATAATAAGTACTACTAATAAGATTAAACGCTTTATAGATAAGGCTAGTTCTATACCTAACCTTTAGATATAATATACTAAGAATAAGGTAGGTCCCTAGTACCTCCCTAGTACTTTACTACTAATATCTAATTATATTTAGGAGGAGATCCTTACTACCTAGCTTATAGTTAAGAAGGCCCTCTAAGTTAAAAAGAACGAAGTTATTATAATACTTAAGAAGTATAAAGCTAAAGAGGCTAAGATCTCTATAGAGATAGAGAACTACTAAGTAGTTACTTTAGAGGATATAGCTAAGTATTAGTAATACCTCGCTAAGGAGGCTAAGAAATAAACTAAGTTATTATATAAGTAGTATAAGGAGCTCTATTATTACTACCTAGAGATAGAGTAGTTAGCTGGCTAGTAACTAAAAATATAGGATATATAAGCTAAGCGTGCTAAGGAGGTAAATAAGGCTTATAATAAGGTAATAAGTTAACCTAATCTCTATTAGTACCTTATTAGTACTCCTTTAGTTAGTATTTCTAACTTAAAGTAATATTATAAAGTTCTAATTACTCTATTTATTACCTTATTTACTTATTTAAGAGATAATAATATTAAAGGGGATATAACTAGTCTTAGTAAGGAGAGCGCTAACGCTTAGTAAATATAAAAGTTTTAAGAGTACTCCTAATAAGCTACTAATAACCTCTAGGTAGTATATAGTTATTTTTAAGCGTTTTTCTAGTCTCTTTTCGCCTTATTAGGGGCCTTTAAGCTAATAAATTAAGATACCTAGCTAGTATATCCTATTTCTACCTAATTACTAGTTACTTATTAAGTTATCTATTAAATTATATAGTAATTATAATGCTTTTACTTATAATTAGGCTTTATAATTATTTTATAAGTCTATTAATATATTATATTATAGCTCCTATAATTTATCTAGTTCGCTATAGCCCTTCTATTTAATAAGGTACTAATAGTGATATCTAGGGCCCCTATAGGTAAAGATATAGTTAACTATATAGATGTTATCGTTATTATTCATTAGGATATCTCGTAGTAAAACGGCTAAGCTAAAAAAGGGTTCTAATTATATAGGTATAAAAATATTATAAATTTAGTACTTTTTATCGATTTATAGCTTATATACTTATCCTCTATTAATTACCTATTAGATTTTAAATAAGCCTAGGTATTTATTAGAAAGTTTATAAGAGGGCTGCCTCTACTTGATATTTTTTATTAAAAGTAATATAAGATCTCCGGTAGTAAAAATAGTAAGGGTCCTCCTCTAATTATAGAACTTATTATATATTTTATTATACTTCTAAAGCAAGTTAGTAATAGCTAACCTCTAGGTAAGTAAGCTATAGACTCTCTTATATACTACTAGGACTAAGCCCTTTAACTATGGTTTAATATTATTAGGTCTACGAGGGGAATATTCTATTAGTAGTTTAGTAGGTAACGTCTTAGTAGCTTCGTAATAGGAGTTATTATAAACAAATTAGGCTAGGTCGAGCTATATTACCTAGTTATCCTAGTTAATATTATAAAAAGTCCTTAAAAAGTACTTAATACTCTAGTTCTAGCGTTCTATTTAGCTATTAGTTTACGGATAAAAAGCAGTACTAATCTTCCTCTTAGTAGCTAATAAGTAGTATACTTTAGATTAGAAGTTACTAGTAAATAGCAATCCCCGATTAGATATAATAGCTTCTAGGAGCCTAAATATAAGGAAGATATATTTAGTTAGTAGTATAGCTAACCTATTAGTAATAAGTAACTCCCTAGTAGGGATATATAGGGAATATTTTATAAACTAGTTAATAATAATAAGAATATTATAATATAGCTTATTTATTATTATTAAAAATAGTAGTAGTTTTATAATAAAGTTAATTAATATCTATTAGAGGGGCTAGCTAGGTATTAGTAGGGGTGCGAGTTTATTATATAAGAAGTAGTATCTTAGTTTTATATATTAGTATATTATATCTATCTTAATATATTCCTTTATATTACCTTTCTATATATTCTAGAAGAACGATTTTCTAATCCTCTTTAGTATCTTAATAACCCCTTAGTAACCTCTAGATAGTTTATTATAAAAGGCTCTAAGGACTTTATTTTAAAATAGGTAGTTATTAGGGATATATAAGCCCTCCTAGTATCTTAGAGTACTAGTATTATCTAATAACTACTTTATACCTCGTTATTCCTACTCCTTATTAATATAAAAGGGGTCTTTCTATTAGGCTTTCTTAACCTATTCCTAGAGTAAGGGTATAAGTTATTCCAGCGAGGTATTTAGTAATTAGATACCTTATTATTACCTAGTACTTACTCTTTAGATAGTAGTCTTATGAAAGCGTTTTAAAAAGTCCTATAGGAGCAAGTCCCTAGCTTTATTAATTTCTATATCCTCTAGGGTATAGTTAGGCCTCTATAATAGGCTATTAGCTAGGTTATAGTAACCCGGCTAGTATTTAATTTTAAAGTTAAATATTAATAGGTCTTATAATAGCTAAGCCTAGCGGCTACTAAGCGTCTTTTTATTAGTAAGGTACTAGTAACCTAGGTAGCTAGTAATAAATTAGATATAATACTAGGAGTAAAGTAAGTAGTACTATTACCTTACCGCTACCTCCCTAATAGCTAATAGTTCTACCTCTAATATATTATATTATAATTACGCGCCCTTACGCTTCTAAGATATAAATACTACTAGTCTCTATATATCCCCCTCTAACTAGCTTAGTATTACCCCTATTATAAAGTCTAATATATTAGTTTTAACTTAAATTAGAAGTATAGGGTTAAAGTAGTATAATATAGGTATTTCTATAAATAAAGCGCGGAGCTAATAGAAAGTAATTAGTACCTCCCTAGTTATTACTAGCTATCCCTTAGCTATATTAATAGGTTAGTTAGTAAGTAGGCTATAAATCTTAGAGTAGTTTCTAATAAATCTCCTATAGAACCCTAAAAATCCTAGGAATTACTAAATCTCTTATATTATAATAAGTACTAGCTACTTAGTTATTATCTAGACTCTCTTATATTCTATAATAACTCTATTTATTAAGACTATAAACCTAAGGAATTGAATCTCCTCCTTATAAAACTTATACTTATTAGTATTCGTATAGAGGCTATTAGCTTCTAACTAGGTAAGTACCTATTTTATAGCCTCTATATAGGAGTCTATATTATTAATAAAAATTAAGATATTATCTAAATATATAATATAAATAATATTAGCTAGGCTTATAAGCAACTTATTAATAAATATCTAGAAAGTAGCGGGTATATTAATAAGCCTAAATAATATAATATAATATTTATAATAGCTATATTATATATAGAATACTATCTTCTACTTATCTCCCTCCTAGATCCTTACCTAGTAGTATATATCCTTAAGTTTAAGCTTAATAAAGTACTTAGCTCTAGAGAGCTAGTTAAAGATTTTATTAATTAGAGAGAGCGGGGTATAGTTCTTAGTAATTACTTAGTTAAGCCCCTAGTAATCTATATATAACCTTAGCTTACCTCCCTTCTTTAAGATAAATAGGATTAGTACCCCTACTAAGCTTATTAATAAGTAAATCTATCCTATTTATAAGGCTTTATAGATATAATCCCTTAACTCTTCTAACTCCTTCTTAGCTAATAAGTAAATAGGCTTAAATAGGGGCTTAGTTCTAGGCTCTAGATTAATAAAATAGCTCCTAGTAGTCCTAAACTCTAGTATAGTTCCTATTAGGTTAATATTAAATACTTTCTTAAAGTCTTAATATTCTAATAGGATATTTATTTTAATCCCCTTAGTATCCTTAGCGTCTTAGGTATCCTCCTAGTAGTTAGTAATTAATATATAATTAATCTATAGTACCCTTA
Source organism: Colletotrichum ledebouriae (assembly GCA_036785755.1). Lineage (NCBI taxonomy): Eukaryota > Fungi > Ascomycota > Sordariomycetes > Glomerellales > Glomerellaceae > Colletotrichum > Colletotrichum ledebouriae. Next base: position 9,315 of record JAVHLU010003464.1, read on the forward strand.
TAAATACTACTCTCGCTTCGTTCTTAATATACCTAAGTTCCTTTATAATTATAATAAGGCGGATACTCTTCTTATATAGGGGAAAGGTCTAGCTTAACTCCCTCTAATTAAGATTAGAGTATTCTACTATATACTAAGGGATCCCTAGGATAGTATTATAACTATTACTATTACTAATCCTAAAATTTTATAAAGCTATCTACTAGATACTTATATTATTAGTTATTTAGGTTACTAACTTCTATATATTATAATTAGGTCCCTTAGATACCTATATTCCTCTAATAGGTTCTAACCTATTAGCCTCTAGTTAGGTATTAGTTATAATCCTCTAGTTTATAATATTCTTATTAGCTCTATAATTAATAAGCGTAGTATTAGTTTTCTAGCTACTTATAACTCGGACTTATATCGTTGCTATAATATAATATAGCTAGTTACTACCCTATTAAACTATATATATTACTACCTAGTCCTCCTCTAGTTATTTACTAGGGTAGGGTTTCCCTTTATAGCAGGGGTAGCTATACTTCTTATAATATAAGTACCTTAGCGCGATATAGCCTTTCCTTTTATAACTATAATAGATAATTTCCTTCCTAGTAACCTATAGTAGGTCCTTAGTATCCTCGTAGTAGTTATTAGTATTATTATAGTCCCTATAGGTCTATCCCTTTAGAGCCTTAGTTTACCCCTCCTAGTTAAGGTTTTAGCCCTCTAGTTATTATCCCTTATTATTAGCTCCCTAGTCCCTTACTAGTATGTTATATATCTATATATTAATTATAAGTTTAGTATTTCTAGCCCTAGTATTAAGGTTAAGCTATGACTTTAGTAACCTATTTACTATAATATAGTACTAGAGCTTAGGGTCTAGCCTAGCTACTATATTAGCTACCCGGATCTCCTCTAGTTATTAATAGGGGCTCTCCGCCTCGATCCCTTTATAGTAATTAATAAAGCTCTAGTATAATTATCCTAGTTACTAGTAGGTCTGCTTAAGCTAGGTTTATATATTAAGGGTCCTAGACCTTATATTAGCTAAACTATTAGTTAACTAGTCCTTTATTATTACTTAAGTTATTTCCTTCGCCTTATTACTATAGTTAATAGAGAGGTATAAGGTATATTACCTTACTCTTAATCCCTCTAAGTACCTAGTAGTAAATAATACCTTTTCTAGGTATAATAAAATCTTATTTATTTTAGATTGCGCATTAAGGTTAAATATAACTTAATTAAAGTTAGTCTAGGTACCCCTTTTATACTTAAGTATTAGAAGATACTTCCTCTAAAGCTCTAATTAGTATTTCTTTAATTTATTACTAATAACTACTAGGATAGGATAGGATAGACTTAGCTGCGCAACTTTCAGAAGACTCCCTTAGCGCACGGACCCGTTATAGGGAGACTATAGAGTAGAGCGTAGAGGAGAGGAGTATAGCGGAGGAGAAGACAGTATTTTTTATTATTATTATTATAATTAGTACCTTAATAACCTTATACCTCGTTCTTTTAGTAATTTCTTAGTAAATCTACGCCTAATTAAGATAATCTCTTTTAATTAGATCTATAAATTATTCTATATATCTTTTAAGCCTACTTTTAATATTCTTACCTATTTATAGGTAGAGCTATATTATTTATTATCTTTCCAGTTCCCTTTAGTTCTAGCCCTTTCTTAATAGTACCTAGAGGCGGATTCTTTTGCTCTTTTTAATAGCTTTTATAAGCTTCTTAGAGAGTTAGGTACCTTCGCTACGTCTATACGTCCCTGCTATTAATATATATATATATATAATTAATCTACTTTAAATATAATAATAACTTAAGAAAT
>JAVHLU010003465.1:0-11151 GCA_036785755.1 Colletotrichum ledebouriae
TATATTTTAAAACATACTTATAGTTTATTAAGAATTTATTATAATTTATTTAGAATTTATTAAGATTTTTAAGTTTATTAAATACTTAGTTTTAAAATTAGTAAAAAAAACTTCTAAAAATAGTATATTTTATACTAATTAGTATACTATTAGTATACTAATACTAGACTAGTATTTTAGAGAGTGGACTTACACTAGAATTACTATACTACACTAGTACTAATACTAAATACTAGTAGTATTCTTTCCAACCCTGGAGCCCAGAGAACGTGCTCCGGTCACACGCGCGCGTACAGGTGGCGACTTCGATACCGGAGCCAAGCAGGCCCAGGTAGGGATGACTGGTTTTGCCACACGACGCCACACGACGCCCCCACATGAGGAGGTCTCTGCTAGGTAGACTAGAGAATATAGGAACTTATATAATATATAACCCGACCCTACCTATAGTAGTAACCTAGTAGCACGACCCTAGTTAATTCAACGACTACTAATCTTATTATTAAAATTCTACTATAATATTAAGCTACTATTAGAATTATAATACTATCTATCCCTATCAACTTATATATTAAGCTATAAATTTTTCCAATATTAAACTATTACTACTTCGTTTTATAGCGAATAACTAACCTTACTACCTAATTTAACTTTACCTAATATATAACTTATAATAAAGGAGTAACCTATACTACCCTAGAGTATTAGATACCTAGCTATCTAAGTTCCCTATATCTACTCTTTTAAAAGCAAGATAACTACTACGTTTTTACTATATATATCCTAACTATCCTATTATAGAAGAGGTAACTAATAAAAACTAATATTAAGTACTTACTTTACTTTATTATAAGGGTCTTAATAAGGACTTTTATAATAATTCTAATAGCAAATTAATTAAACCTAACTTCCTAATTAAGTAGCTTAAAGGGAAGAGAGGTATTTAAAGTACTTATAAATTAATTACCTTATAGTATAAAGAAGTACTCTAACTATATCTAACCTACTAATATAGTATAGAATATAATCTAGCTACCTTTATTACTCCTAACTAACCCCTATTATCTACTAAACTAACTATACTATAGTAGTTTAAAACCTAGTATAATAAGGGACTAAACTACTCCCTACTAACTAATAGTTTATTAGGTCTTACTAATACTTTTAATAAAACCTAAGTTATAGACTCGCTACTAGTACTTAGTATTAAGCTAGGAAAAATAAATAACAATAAGGGAAAGCCCGTAGGAGATAACTACCTATAGAATCTACTACCCGCTCTTATAGCTATAATAATAGAGATACTAGCTAATATTATAATAAGGGTAGTTACTACTACTATATTATCTATATAAAACGAACTCCCTTAGTATAATTAACCTCCCTAAGGTTATGAGAATTTACCTAACCTAAATCTAGCCTAAGGATTATTATATATAGAAAATATAGGATTTTTCAACCTAATAGCACGTGACCTATCCTAATGCAGTATTACTATCGGAACTAAGCATACTATATATACTAATATCTATATTTTCTATAATAGATTAAAATATTTAGCTAATATACGCGGAGAACTAGCTATTAAAGAGGTATTAGACCCTCTATAGCTAGCGATTAATAATTACTAACCTCGCTAGAGGATTCACTATCTAACCCTATATCTAGACTATAATTCGAGATACTTAAAACGTAGAATCTAAGACCTCTATATATAGCTCTATATTATATTTAAATTCCTTAATAGCGAGATCTAGTCCTAGCTTGATAACCCTAATTTAATAATAACTCTAGCCTAATTTCTTAACTATATTAATGCTAGAGAAAGTATACTAATTAGAATAATATATAATTAATATCTAACTAATACCTTTAGCCTACTATATAATACTATAGATAAGCTAGCTAGAGTAATATTATAAGCCTTCTTAGCTAGGGTAATACTAGGGATATATTTAGCACCCTACCCTATAAGACGTCTAGAATTCAACTAGTACGCTACTAATATAAAAAGACCCTACTACTAACCTTAGCGGGGTAGAAATAATTACTAATATAAATAATAATATAAAATATATATACTAATACTAAAACTATATAAAAATAATTACCCCTAGCTAGCCCCTTATTATAACTAGTATAATATAGGTAACTAACCTAGACTAGGTTATAATAGCTATAATTAGTTATAGCAACGCCTATAGTATTAATAGTAGAATATAGCGCCTAACTAACCTAGCCTAATTATATAGGGCTAGAACTAAGGATATAATAATATCTAGCGAGGAGATAAGACCCGCTTTTAATTATAAGCTAACTAGAAACTAGTCTAATAGCTAAGATATAGCACTATATACTATACTAAAGAAGTTATTAATATATAGAATAACTATAATAACGTAGCGGATAATTTTAATTAAGGGTATAGCGTTATACTATAGGACGAGCCTTACTTATTAGTCGAGACTTAGGACTTTAATAATATAGAAGATATCCAGGATAAAGAAGCACCTAATAGAGATTACTATCTAGTTCTATTAGTAGCTAATATAGCATTCTTCTATACTACCCCAGCTATAACCTATTAATATAATACATATAAATAAGAATTCTCCTCGGGTAACTAACAATTCGTATATCTACACGACTAGCATTAAGTACTAATCTAATAACATACTCCATTAGTTAACCAAAGTCTACTACTTCGACTTAACTAGACTATTATTTATTAACTTTAACGTGTTAGCCACTAGAATTAGAGTAATAGTATATTATATCGATCCCAATACTCTATAATATATAATAAACGACTAAAGAAAAGTAATAATAGTACTAGTCTAAACCGCTATCTAACTAATCTCCTACTTATTACAAACTCTCTCTCGCGTTAAGAAGAGATATTAGCTAATAGAGATAGAGACCTTAAGATTTATTTAAGTCCTAAAGAAGTATAAGTAGTAGATTATAGCTTCTTAATATCTAGTATATATTATTACTAACTACTTAGCTATTTTTAGATTATTAAGATAGATTAATATTATACTTATAGTAATAGCTAGTATAGATAATAAGAAATTAGTAAGAGCTATAGAATACGCTAGCTAGTTTAAATTAGTTATTATTTATAAGCCTAGTAAAGAATATATTATCCCTAGTACCCTATTTTAACTTCTAACTAATAAAGGTAATAATAACCTAGAACCTAATTATAGTAGACTCGATATCCTTCCTAATAATATACCTAAAGAATAGGCTATATAAATATAGATATAGTCCGCGTTTATTACTAATAATAATCTAGCCCCGTACTAGCTATAGCACCTAATAATAGATAAACCTATACTAAACCTAACCCCGCTAGCTACTTAAGATAGTACTAATATAATATTACTCGGCATTAACCCCGACTTCTATAGGAAGATATAGCTATAACCTATATTATATAGAATATATAACCCTTGCGAATAAGGTTATAGTATAGGGTATAAGGGAGCGAATTAAATATATCTTAAGGCTTTATAAGAGGGCTTAGGAATAGTAGTAGAAGGCTACTAAGGGATAAGCTAAGTATTATAACGCGAGGTATAAGGAATAGACCTATTATTAGAGATAAGTTATTAAGCTATTAATAAAGAACTTTTAGTTTAAGAATAAAAAACTAATACTTAGGTTTATATAAGTAGCTATTATAGAACTAATTAATATATAAGCTTATAGAGTTTATTTATTATTATAATACTAAAGGATATATAATATATTCTTAGTTACCTTACTAGAGCTATAAGATAATTACTAAGTAAGTAGTAAAGGCTCGCTTATATACCTAGAGCTTAAGGATAAGCTAGAGGAATAGGAGATTAAAGAGATTATTATATAGTAAAGCGTTAGTAATAATATATAATACTTAGTTAAATAAATAGGATAGCCTATAGAATATAATATATAAGAACCCACGGAGAATTTAATAAATATATAAGAGGCTATTTATAAGTTTAATAGATAATATAAGAAGGCTTATAAGAAGTAGGACGACTAGTTACTAAAACTACTATAATAAGTTAGTAAGTATAAACCACGAGACTATAAAATAGAACTTAAATTAAAAGTAAAATATTAATTAAATTAAGTAGTAAATTATTACTAAAGCTATAGCGAAAAGGGGTATTATCCTATAAAAGGGGAAAAGAGCTAACTATCTAATTAGTTATTAACTTCTTAGGATAGCTATAGCGGCGACTACTATAACCGCCACGACCGCGAGCAGCACTACCGCAACTACTATAGCGACTAGTCGCTGAACTAGCGCTATTAGTATCCCTACTATTACTATATATAGGCTAACTACTAGCGCTACTACCCGACTTGCCGCTAGAACTACTACTATTAGAGATAGTAATAGTAACCTTAGCTCTCTTAGTCTTCTTTACTAACTCTTCGCTACTACTTTAGCTATACTTAGTAGGGGTACTAAAGTAGGAGGCGCAGGAGATAGGGCGAGTATTAGTAATAGTAATAAAGTAGGAGGGGATATTATTAGTAATATACTTAGCGAGATTTTCCTAAAGCTCCTTATAAAACCTAGGGAAAAAGGTAATATTATACTTATAAGTATATATAGGGACTAGCTTTATTAAAGGGTTATTAAGTAAGTAGTTAATCTTATTATAGAGGTAGTTAATAGGACTATTATTATAAATATATACTAGCTAGGCGGCGTTTAGGTACTAAAGAATATTAATATTATTATAAAAAGTATTAACTTAAAACCTAGTAGTTAGTAGGATATAATTAGTAAGGGAATAGTAAGTAATAGCCTATATAGACTAGGATATTAAGCGCGAGGTACTTATAAATAGAAGTAAGCTCCTAGAGCTAAAGCTACTCTATATTATAGTTATTACTACTAGTAGTAGGATTATAAATTAGCTTAGTAATATGCTTTTATACTACTAAATAGTTACTAAGCGTAGCTAGAATATAATAATAATAAAGAGGGGTTAGGATATTATCGCGCTACTATATCTAGATCTAGTAGAATATATTCTAACTTATCTAGGCTACGCCCTAAAGCTCCTAAGGGACCTAAAAATGTTAATATATAGCAACGTATTAGTAAATTAGTAGGTACTTATAGTAGTATATTTCTTTTTATTAAAGTTATAATAGATATACTTCTATATATACTTACTATATATATAGTAAAGGTAGATAATATCCTAATATATTTTATAAAGAAAGCTAAAGTAAGGATAGCTACTATTAGTATTACTAGTAAAATCGCTAGAAAGAATCTTAGGATTATAGAGGTATTTTATAAGAACTACGCCTATATATATAATATAAGATATTATAGAGAACTATTAGTAAGAAGTTAGAAAGGAATATAAATAAGATTAGAAGAAAAAGAGAGAGAACTTAATAATCTTAATAAAGGCTTATAAAATAAGTATTAAAATAGGAGAGGTAGCTAGACTAAAAAAGATTATAAAGAGGAGAAATTCTAACTAAGTTAGAGACCTTAAAAAGAAGACGCCCTTTTATATTTTAAGTCGCTAGGTAATAAGGCTAAATAATTACTAGTTATATACTACTAAACGATCGTATAACTATTAGCAACTAATTAAAAAATAATAATTGAAATTTAAAAATACCTACGACGCGCTAGGAAAACGAAAATACGTTATTCGCTATAACTACTTAGATCTAGCGCGGAGGGTAAGAGTAAATAACGCAATAAAGGTATAGAGACGCCGCCCTATAGTTAGCGACGATATCTATAATTATAGAGCCGTATTACCCTACTAGTACGCCTTAGGGACTAAGGCTTTAGAGGGGGGGGTAATTATAAGGAATAATAGCGGGTATAGGGTATAGAGCTAATACTATTAGCAAAATATTAGCAAATTAGCAGTAAATATATATACCCTTAAGAAAACTCTAGAAGCTAGAGACTTAGAAGGTTAAGTAATAGTTTAATATAACTACGTATACCTACGTTTTAGTATTCTAGCCCTTCCTAGTTTAGGCCTATAGCTATACTCTTATACTTACCTTTTTTTATATATAATAGTTTTATATAGAAAATAATATTAGATATATATTACTAATTATACGTTCTATAGAACTATTAAGCGGATATCTTCTATACTATCTATAGCGATAATTATATAGGATATAATAAGTTACTTTACTCCCTAGTAGGATACTTTATCCCGCGCCTTACTTAATAACTAAAATAATTCCTTATAGGATATCCTAAATACTTAATATATAAGATCTATACCTATTAACTATATAGTAGTATATAACTAATTCTATTACCCCTATACCTATATTATATAATTACTATTAACTTTATCCTAGGCTTACTTATATTAAGGACTAGATATAACTATATTATATTAGTTACTAATAGATTCTCCAAATAAATTAGCTTAATACCTAGAGAGAAACTAATACTACTAAGTAGTAAGTAGATAAGCTATTAGAATTCCTACCCGATTATAACTAGGGTCTCCCTAAAATTATACTTAGCGACTAAGATCTAAGATTTTAATCTAATATATGGAAATATATATAGATAGATATAGGATAAAGCTATTATATTATATAGCTTATTATCTATAAACTAATAGATAAAGCGAATAAACTAATTTAATAGTTAAATCTACTCTATATATTTATATTATAGCTATAAGTAGTCCTAATATATAACATAAGGCACTACCTAAGTAATAATTTAAAATTAATAATTTAAAATCTATAACTATAGGATAAACTCCTAACGAGGTTATACTTAGTTTTACTCTAAATAATACTATAGACCTTATTACTAGCTATACTAAATATATTCTAACTAGCTTATATAGTTAAGTATAAGTATATAATATAATAATAATAGTAATAATATAGACTAAGTCCTATTATAATAAGAAACGATTACCTAAGTTTCTTAAAGTAAGGCAGAGAGTTATATTATAACTATATTATAGGTACTCAAACCCCTAAGCTAATTCCCTTAGACAGAAATATAGATAATAATACGCCGGGCTATATATAATATTAGAGTAAGTAGGATAACTAGTATACTAACTTTAACTACTAGACTACGCTAGGATATATAACGTTATATCTATTAACTATCTAGACCTAGTACTACTAATAGATATTTTTAGTAGATAACTACTATACCTAGGACTAATAATTCTAATTAATATTCCCTAATAAGTTATATAATCTTATATTATAGAAGCTAGAATAGTATAATACCTAGTCTAACCTATAGGATTAAGTAATAAATAGAGATAGTAGATAACCTTAGATAAATATATATAAGATATTGTATAAATATCTCAAAAACCCCTTATAAATAAGACCTATAAAATATATAATAAATAATAATACTTAATAATATACTATATAATATACTATATAATATAACACAGTATATCATAGTATTAATTATACTATCTGTACTGTGGATAGAAAGGTCTAGAAAGTCCTAGAAAGCCTTATCTTTAATAAGCTTTCTAGCTAGAACTAAAAGTGTTTAAGCTATAACTTTAATATATAACTAAGCCTAAATAGACTAAATATCTACGTAATCTACTGCGTAAGCTATTACATAAGTAATTACGTAATAGAAGCCTCTAGAAGGGCTAGAATAAGTATAAATAACTCCTCTCTCCCCTACCTAGCTAGTTACTAGTTAATAAGCCGAAATAATACTTCTTTTAATACCCCTATTACTACCTAAGCTACCTAGCTAATCACGTTATACGACTACGTAGCCTAAGAATATATTCTTATAATATAAACTAATAAGCTAGTTACTAAATACCATATTTAAACTAATAACCTAGAATTTTATAAATAGATAGCCCGACTAGGTAGAGATACTTCTTAACTTCTACGCGCTTTCTATAAATTAAAACGAATTTAATACTTTAAACCTTCGCGCCTACCTTCCCTATATAATTCCTCTATAATAGTAAAGCTATACTATTTAAATTCGCTAAATCTATTATCTCTTCTAAATTCCTTCCTTACTCCTATATAAATCCTTTAATAAGTCCCTCGCCTACTAACCTTAGAATAACCTCCCTATTTTATATAATATTATATATTAATACCGAACGCGCTTAGCGCGGTTATCCCGCTCAAGGGCGTCCAACGCGTTTAACGCGTTAAATATACTTAAACGTATTAACCCTTATAAAAAGGTTTATTACTTTTAAGGAAAAAACCTTTAAAATTTATAGATTTTTTACTTATATTTTTCGCTTACTATATAGATTATATTAATTAGTAGCACGACCTTAATAGTTAGCTATATCCCCTTATAACTAAGGATATCCCTTATAATTAAGGAAGGTATTTAACTATATAGATAGCTAACCCTATTAAGTTTATATAAAGTAATATCTTAGTAGTTAATACCTATAGGTATTATATATTATTAAAAGCCTCTAAACTCCCCCTTTCCCTTAACTAGGAAATATTAATAAGAGATATTAACTCTTTACTATTTCCCTTAACTAGGAGATATCCCTAAGAGATATTAAACCTTAAAGATTTCCTTAACTAAGGAACGTCCTAAAGAAATAATAAACCTCTAATAATAATACTTTATAAGCTACTTTTTAATTATAAAGTTAAAGAAGGTCTTAAGTCTAACCTTCTAAGACCTCTTAACTATTTAATTATTATAAACTTTATAGTAGCGCTTAAGTAATACCTAGATAAGTTCTATACCCTACTTACCTAGACTAAGTATACCCTTCTTAGGTTAGTAATAAAAGCGAGTATTATAGCTATTACTCGTAAGAACTTTAAATAATATTTAGTAAACTACTATAAATATATTTAAAAGTTAATACTATATAGGGAAGTATATAAGATTACTTAATACGTTTAAAGTAAGGTTTTATAAGTATAGATAACTAACTTATAACTATTTATTAATACTATTAGGTAGTTATATTACCTTAATTTCCCTTATTATAATTAATATATTAAGATAGAGATTAAATAGGGCTAGACTCTAGACCTAACGCTCCCCTTTAAAGAGAATAAAGAGAGGGGAGGCTATAAGACCCTAAGAGCTAAAGCTATAGATAAGCTAGATATCTTAAAACCTATATCTAAGCTTAATATAATAATAATCCCTAAAGCTTTCTTAATACTCTTATTAACTCTAGAGGAATATTATAAGTTTAAATAAAGTTTTATAAATAGTTTATAACTCCTACCTCTTAAACCTATATTAAAGGATATAACTACTATATTAATACTAGAGCTAAGCTTAAATACCTTTTATATATTATTTAAAGAAAGTAAAGATATATTAAGTACTTTATTCCTAACCTAAGGAAAAGAAATAAGTAGCCCTCTTACGCCTAAGCTAAGTAACTTATAGAGTTATCCTAGTACTTATAACTAGAATAAGTAATATAATAAGATAAGCGCTTAGGAACTAGAAGCTAGTCTATTAAACCTTAATAAAAGTAAAGGATATAATTAGGATATTAAATATATAGAGGATACTCTTCTACGACTATTACTACCTATACTACCTAGGGATCCTAGTAATAGAGGTAATAATAGCAACCCTAAGGGCTAAAATAGTAGAGGAGGTAGCCCTAGCTATAGTAATAGTAATAGCTAAGGCGATTAACGCTCTTAATTACTAGCTAGGCTAAGAGATATTATTAAACCGTTATCTAACCCTAATAGGTTCTTAGTTAGCTATAACTTTCTTATATTCCTTCTCTCTATAGATAAAGAAGGGGTAGTATAGGTAATAGCTAGAATATTAGTTATAGAACCTAGGCATAGTACTCCTTAATTTAAAACTAATATAATTAGGTTATTTAATCCGCCTCTATATAATAATAAAGTTAAAGATATATATATTAATAGCAGTTTAAGGACTATTTACTAAAATATATATCGTTTTATTAATACTATTAATAGCTATATTAAGTTAGATAATAGGAACCTAGCTATAGCTACCCTTAACTTATATTAAACCTTACTAAGGTATAGCTCGGACTAGTATTATACTAATCTAATACTTAATAAAAAAGTAGAACTTAAGGACCCTAACTATAGGTTAGATTATTAGAAAGAGTTATTACTTAAATATTTTTATTTATTATATAAATTTACTAAAGTATATTTAACTAAGGAGAGGTATACTCTATATAATATATATAATTAACGTAATATTTAATACTAGATAACTAAGGTTACTTAACTATATAAGGATACTAAAGAGAGCGAATCTAAGGTATTAACTATTACTTATAATAAGATAGATATAGAACTAGTTATTAGTAGTCCTTAGCTAATTAGTAATATAAATTATAATAAGTCTATTATAAGCCTATAGAAGATAGTCCCTAGCTAGTATTAAATAGTTACTAAAGGATCCTAGCGAGTATTAGTCTAACTATCTATTAAAACGACCTATATAGGAACCTTAGCGACGTAATTATTACTAAAAGAGACCTTAAAAGTACGCTATACTATAGCTACTCGTTACTTATACTATTCGAACCTAAAAGAGACTATATCTAGCCTATTACTATCGAGACCTATAAAGCAAGCTACTAATATAGCTACTAACCCCTTATCGAGCACTACTTATAAGGGAATTCGGTTTAACTAATAATAAAGGCCTGAATACTAATATAAATAGCCTAGTTAATACGTTTAGTATCCTTAAGCGCCTAGTTACCCTTTAGCCTATATAACTAAGGGTATTAGTTACGAGCAAGCAGAAGAGGAAGTATATACTTTATTAGATAAGGGCGACTTTGATTATATCTAGTATATTAAGTGTAAGAATAGGTATATAGGTAGCAAAAGGGGCGATAAAACAGCCTGAATAATAGATATTAATAGGCTGAGTAATATAGTAATGAAAGCTGATAAATTTGAGCATAAGGAGGTATTCTTCCTGGAATTAATTGATAGTATTAATAATGTTATTATTAATATTATTGTTAATAATGTTGTTATTGTTTCTAAGTTACAAATCCTGCCCTCACGAAGTGAGGGGTAAGATATTCTGAAACGTAACTACAAAGCAGTAGCTTATTAAGCAGAAATCGCGCTCGGATCACTATGTGGTCCGTGCGCAATTTC
>JAVHLU010003466.1:0-11142 GCA_036785755.1 Colletotrichum ledebouriae
TAGCCCGTATAGGGCTTTATACCTATTTACTATAGTAGTCTCTATAATAGCCTCTATAGGCTCCTAGGTAGGCTCTATATACCCTTCCTACTTAACTAGGACCTCGCGCCTCTGCCCTCGCCTAACTACCTTCTATTATACTATATATATCTCCTCGATTTACTACTCGAATTCGCTATTATTAGCTATATTTAGTAGTAGCTAGGGGTCTATCCTTATCTATATAGGTAAGGGGTCCTCTAGTACCCTCTAGAGGAGGTCTATATAAAACCTTAAGTAGATATTACTAGGCACGTCTAACTTAATAATATATAAGCTTAGGACTCCTATTATAATATAGTTATAATATAACTATAATAGCTTCTTACTAAGCCTAGGGCTCTTATAGTTAGCTATTAAAAGCTAAACCTTATTACCTACCTAGTACTCCTCTATAGGTATCTTATACTAGTTCGCAATCTCCTTACTATACTATTAAATAGCTATAATACTTACTTAGATAAAGTCTACTACCTCCTATAGTCTTATTACTAGGAGGGTAGCTACTATATCCCTAGAGAGGGCCTCCTTTATTATATTATCTACTATAAGTATAAAGTTAGTATAGTACCTATATTCTAAGAAGAATAGCAAGAGCCTAGTTATATTACTAACCCTATTATAAAGTGCTAGCTAAGTAGCGAGTAGGAGCTACCCCTAGTTATCCTATACCTAGGTTATAAATACCTATAGGATAGCTTATATCTCCTAGTTCTACCTCTTAGTACTACTATTAGTCTATAGGTAGTATATAGTACTTAATAGCCTCTTTATATTAGTAAGGTAGTAGAATTTAGCCTAGAAGTAGCTTACCTAGTTAGACCCTTAATTACTAATAATACTACGTAGGAACCTATAGAACTAGAAGTAGGAGGTAAGGAACTAGTAGGTATAAGCTTCTACCTCTATAATACCTATCTCCTTTAATATTACTAACTTACTTAACCTATTTATTATAACTTATAAGTATTAGCTAGTATTATTCTTTATAAGTAATAAGTCTATAATAAAGTCTATTAAGAGGTCTAAGTATAACTAGGTAGGTATTAGTAGGGGCTTTAGGAAGCCCCTCTTAGCTTACCTCTAGATATATATCCCTCTATAGATATTATAGTTCCTTATAAATCTCTATACTATCTATAATTATCCTAGCTAATAGAACTACTAGCTTACTATTTCTAGCGTGTTATTATAGCCTAGGTAGGTAGTTATACTTAAGTTATAGCTCTATTAAATAATCTTTATATAGAGCTCCCCTAGTAGGTTATTATTATCTTCCCCGCTAGGAACCTAGAGCCTCCCCCTAAACATTAGTCTCCCCTAACTATTAATATTATACTTATTAATTTAGACCTTAGCCTTTATATCTAGTAGGAAGCTCTAAAGCTAGTAAGTAACTATATAGTATATAGCTTTATATATTATATCCTTCTTTATAGTTTCTAGGTATAGCGCCTATAGTTTAGGGTTGCTATTAAAGACTATAATATCTAGGATATTAATATAGCCCTTCTAACTTCTCCTTACTAGGGGGCTAACTATAGGGTCCCCGCGGGGGTAGGTATAGTTTAGTATTAGCTATAAGACCCTCCCCTACTTCTACTTATTATACTACTCTTATAGCGCATCCTACTCTCTCTAAGAGAGGGCGTTAGGGGCTATTACCTCCTTACTAGGGCGGTATTTAATAGTAAGATCGTACTAAGATAGCTCCTCTACTTACTAGCTCTAGCGCTCTATAAGGCGCTACTTCTTTATAAAGTATATAAGCCCCTAGTAATTAATTAATACCTTAAAAGTAGTTATATTATATAGCTCCGCCCTTTATATATATAAGTAAGAAAGGACTACTAGGAGCTCCTTATTATAAATAGGGTAGTTATACTCTATAAGCGAGAGCTTTTATAAGTAGAATACTATAGGACGCTAGGTACCCTCTAGGTTAATTTATAAGAGCACCCCTCCTAGTATAAATCTTAAATAATTAGTTTTAATAATAATCTTATCTTCTAGATTAAATAAGTAGAGCACTAGCTAGGTATTAAAAAGCTACTTAAGCTATAAGAAGGCTCGTTCTTAGTTATCTCCCTATTAGAATATTATATTCTTCTTAATAAGTAGTATAAGTAGTTTAATAATATCCCTATATTTTAGTATAAATATATTATAATAGTTTATAAACCCTAAGAAGCTCTAGACCCCCTTTAGAGAGATAGGGGGTAACTACTTAGTAATTACTTAGAGTTTCTTAGGGTTATAGGAGAGACCCTCTCCTATTATTATAATAAACCCTATATATTTAACCCTCTTAACTAAGAACTTATACTTTATAGGGTTAAGGTTTAGACCTAAATCTACTAGCCTCTAGAGGATCTCCTAGACCTTCCTCTTATAATCTTCTCTTATTCTATTAGAGTAAATTAATATATTATTTATATAAGTAGTAATAAAGTTATTAAAAAAGTCCTATAAGGTACTATTAATATATTACTAGAAGCTAGTAGGGGTGCTAGTTAGGCTAAATAAGTAAATTACCTACTTAAATAACTTATACTAAGTATAGAATATAGTTCTCTCTTAATACTCCTCTATTACGTTTAACTTATAGAAAGCTATTACTATATTTAGCTTAGTATATTACTTAGCTATACTTATCTAGTATAACGTCTTAGAGATTAGTAAGAGGGGGTAATAGTCTTTCTTAGTAATTATATTAAGAGCCCTATAGTTAATATAGAAGCGAATTCCCCTATCTAGCTTTCTTATAAAGAGTATTAGTACTCTAGTAGATAAGCTACTAGCTTTAATAAACTCCTTATCTAGGAGGTCTTATAGGGTCTTTTTTAATACTAGTAGCTCTTCTCTTAATATTACTATAGAGGGGGCCCTAGGGGAATAGTAGCTCCCTCCTATCTAGTCCTAGTATAAGGTTAATCTAGTAATTTACCCCTAGTTACCTAGGGGGTAGTAGGTAAGCCTTAGTAGGGATAAATAGGTTAGGAAACTCCCTAAGACCTAGCTTAGTAGATAGTATTATTAATCCTCTTTTAGTTTTAGGTTTAAGGCTTTCTTAATATTAGCTAAGCTAATAGCCTATATTAGTACCTCTATAGTACCCTCCTAGTACTTACTCTATTATCTCGCTAAGTATTAGTAGATTATAGAGAATAAGGGTATATTAAGGAACCTTATAACTCTTATTTCCTTTATAAGGGGCGTTTCTTCTTAATCCTTTAGGTATAGCCTAACCTATCCCCTCCTATAGTATACTTAGTAAGCTATAGTATTATAAATAACCTAGTTCTATTCTATCTAAGGGCGCCCTAAGAGGATATTAGGGTCTAGGCTATTAATTATATATATAAAGATACGCTAGGTATAACTACTTATTTCTAAGTTAAATATTACTATACCTAGTATATTACTTAGTAATAATCTCCTAAGTATATACCCCCTTATAAGTTAGTATCTCTTCTTAATATATAGAAAGTAATAGTATTAAGCTAAGGAAAGGTTAATTATTATATAAGTATTACTCTAAGTATCTACTAAGGTATAAGCTAGATATCCTCTATTAACTCTAACCTAAATAATAATAAGCTTATTATTAGCTAGTTATTCTTATTTCTATTTTTCTTAACTTAATATCTCCTCCTTAGTAAGCTCTAGGGCCTAATTATGCTCTAGAGCTAGTCTTTTTCTAACTCCTTATCTTCTTCTAAGGAGTTAGTTATTACCTAGTAGTTATCTATAACCTTATAATATACTAGTTCTTCCTTTAAGGTCTTTACCTTTATAACCCTAGGTAGCTAGTCCTCCTTATTAGAGTAGCGCTAAGTAATATAACCTCTAGCTCTATAAGTATAATAAGTATAGGGGTCCCTCGTGCCCTTTTAAAGCTATTAGTATTATACTAAGGAGGTACCTAAGGAGGACCTAGAGTTTTAGTAGTTATAATATCTTATCTCCTTAACTTATAAGATATATATAGCTCTAGTTATATAAGTATCCCCCTTAGTATCCTTAGTATCCCTAGTAGTAGGTCTCTAGTAAGTTACTAGGTAGTTATTAGTAATATTCTAGTGCTCTACTTTTATATAATACTCTAGACCTTTAAGAGCTAGCTATTATAATTAGTTAGTAAGTTAATAGTAATTAGCTAATCCCTTAGCCTAGGGATAAGGGAGGCCTCTAGAAGTAAGATCTAGACTTAACTAGGCTAGTTTATATTACTTATATTAGCTAATATCTACTTAAATCTTAGTAAGAAGGTTACTAGGGATTTATTCTCTTTCTACTAGAGGGTCTATAGTTAGGCTATTAAGCTCGGAATTACGCCGCAGCCCCTTCGCAAAAAGACTATAATAAATTCACCTAGTTCGCAGGTATAATTCGGGAAATACTATATAGGTATTTTAACCTATACCCTCTACTAGTTAAGGAAAATAATATAGGAACTCTATACGTTCCTATTACTCGTAAGTAAACCCTCTAAATATTACTATATAAAGTTAGATACGCGCTACACCGGGGCTAATTATATTAGAGCTAAATAGGCTACTAAGGCTCTCATAGCTTAGAAACGCCCTCGCTAAACCTTCTAGTAAGGTGCTATAAAAGCTACTATATAAGATAACTTCTTAACCTAAAAGGTTAACCTTCTAATAAGGTACTAAAGGTAAATACTACTATATAAGAAGTAACTCCTTAACTAAAGAGGTCTTTCCTAAGAGGTTCTTATAGCTAGAAGCATAAGAAGCTCTACTACGAGCAGGGCCTTATACCTCTCCCTCTTCCTTATCCCTTAACTATATTAGTACTAGACCTTATATATAAAAATACTAAGCCCGCGCAAGGTATGCCCTTTAATACTAATAATATGCGAGAGCTTGCTAGAGAGTTTAGTATTAATATAATTAATAAAACCCGCTCCTTCTTTAACTACTCTATTATATATAGAGAGCATATTATTAGTATAGCCCTTAAGAGGGCTCTTATTAATACCCCTAGAGGGGATACTTATTATTATATTATAGCTAAGTAAGTAGACTTAGTAGTAGAAGCTAGGTAGGTCGTTATATACCCTATAGAGTAGCCCTTCTTTAAGCAGGTCCTCTATACTATTAAGGCAGAGGTAGCCTAGGCCCCTTAGGGGAATATTAGTAAGTATGGCTTATGCTAATAATATAGAGAGAGTATTACTAACGATAGCATAGCTAGTAGATAAAGCGGTAATAGAGGCGGTATTAGTAGCGCAGGTAGTGCGCGAGAGGAAAAGTCGATAGTTTCGTAGTTTAAATAATTAAAAACTACGTTATTATTAATATAAAGTTAAAGATCGTGAGGCTATCTAGTGGGGCACGTATAAGTATAGCTATAGTTAGGAAAGGTAGTTAGCAATTATAATCACGTAACTGAAGGCTATATATTGTCAGGAGGCGCGGAGTTAGAAGGTCTGTTGCACTTGAGCAGGTAAAATCACTATGCAGTGGCCAGAGGCCATAGTTAGGCTATAGCTTATAACTAGATATTTAGGTCCTTATATATCTAGTCTAGGTAAGCTATAAAGTCCTTAGGGTTATATTTTCCCCTACTACCCCTAGCTCTATAGAAAGTAGAGACTACCTATTAGGCTATAATATCTAAGTAAGAGTTAATAAGGTATTATACCTCTATATCTATAGTATAGAACGCCCTATTTATAGTAATCTTATACCTTATTTATTATACCTAGGTAATATATTCCTTTTACTTACTTAAAAACTTTAGAAATAGGGGTAATAGCTTCTAGTAAATTATGCTAGGTATTACTAGTACCTTACTAGTAGTACTTATAGGGGTCTATATAGCTATATATTAGCTATTCCCCTACTTAACCTCTTATAACTATTACTAGAAGGACTCTATTACTACTACTAAATTTGCTTATAATAGCTTATCTTAAGTTTTAGCTATATTATTATTAACTATCTTACTAACTAGTAGGGAGTAGCGCTTAACCTATTATTATTATTATTATAATAATAAGCTTAAATATATAAGGGGTTAAACCTAAGTTTATTTATTAGGAGGTTATTATGTTACTATTTATTTAAGCTAAAGAGGAAAAGGGGAAGTTTTCCTCTCTAGTAGAGATTTCGCTAGTCTATAGGGAATAACTAGGTAAGCCCTGGGTAGGCTCTAGGTAGCTCCTTAAGGCGGTGAACCTAGGCAGGAGCTTATATAGGCTTAACCCGGGCGTAGCCTATAATAAATAGTTATTATATAATAGGGACAGGGTGTAACGGGAATAGGTTATAGAGTACCTAGAGGGGGTTTTTAATTAGCCTTATTTTCCTAGTAACTAGGGTAGTAGGATGGGATGAGATGGACTTAGCTGCGCAGCTTTTGAAAAAGCCCCCTTAGCGCACGGACCTATTGCAGGAAGACTATGGAGTAGAGCGTAGAGGAGAGGAGCGTAGCGGACTTTAGGGTTACAAACTTAAGCACCCCTATATTAATAAATATATTTATAGACTTAACCTTCGCTCTTTACTCCCTTATTATATCTTTTAAGCATATCTCTTAATTAATAATAGTTTTCTAATATTCCTTATTAAAGGTAAGTTATATACTAAGGAAGTTATTAGGTACCCTGAGGTTCTTAAACTCGATCCTATTATTTATATACTTATAAATAGCGCTAAGAGCTACTTCTAGTCTATATACTAGGATATTGTTAATATATCTAGCTATTATTAGGTTAAGAGTCTTATTATAATAGGTTATATTATCTAAATATAGTAGTATAAACCCCCCTTATTAGAGGATCTCTTATAGCTTCTTCTACTACTACCTCCCGCTTTATTATAACCTATATAGAGCCTTATAAAGTCTAATAACCTATTCCTAACCTACCTTATACTTATAAAGAGCTACTAACTTAGTATATTACAGGCTTATAAAGAACTCCTTAATTAATAGGAATAGTACTATACATACTACCTCCTCTAGCTCTCTATCTAAGTACGCGCTAAGGAAGTCTTATTATTATATAGGATACCCTTTCGATATATATATACCAATAGAATCTATTATTAGGATAGGATGAGATAGACTTAGCTGCGCAGCTTTTGAAAAAGCCCCCTTAGCGCATAGACCTATTATAGGAAAACTATAGAGTAGAGTATAGAGGAGAGGAGCGTAGCGGACTTTAGGATTATTTATATATTATTATAACTAGTACCTTAATAATTCTATACCTCGTTTTCTAGCTTTTTCTTAGTAAATTCGCGCCTGATTTAGATAATCTCTTTTAATTAGATCTATAAATTATTTTATATATCTTTTAAGTCTATTTTTAATATTCTTACCTATATATAAGTAGAGTTATATTATTTATTATCTTTCTAGTTCCTATTAGTTCTAGCCCTTTCTAATAGTACCTAGAGGCGGATTCTTTTGATCTTTTTAATAGCCTCTATAGGCTTCTTAGAGAGTTAGGTGCCTTCGCTATATCTATATATCCCCGCTATTAATATATATATATATGTATATAATTAGTCTACTTTGAATATAATAATAGCTTAAAAATCTATAAATAATAAATAATGATAATATAATTAATAATAAAACGTAGTTTAAAAGAGAGGAAGATATTTATAGACTTACCTTAGTTCTAAGGGAATAGTAATAGCTATGCTTTCTTATAGAATTGAGGTAGGAACGACGTAGACCCTGAAATCCTCCCTTTCTCTCTTTTTATACTATTAGTAGGTTCTAGCGAGCATATCCCTTTCCTTACCCCTTATATATTATTATAACTATTATTGTTTAACTAGCGAGTTATAGCTAAGGTAGCTAGGATAGCTATATATAATACTAATATAGAGATTAGTAGTCTTACTAAGCTAATAATTATAGCGAGATTAAATATATTCGTAACTAGAGACTAATAAACCCCTTATTATTATAGCCCTAAGTGCTTAGAGCGACGTGCTAACTTTTAAGAGATATTAATATAGTAAAGCTATAAATTTTTCTAAGATAAGAGCATTCTTAGAAAGACCTTGCTATATTAAGTAATAAGACTTAAAGTAGATCTATAAGAGCCTAGAGTAATAAGATCGAGGTCGCTAGACCTTTCCTATATTTATTTAGTTATTTAGTTTCTACTATTTCCTTTCTTATTTTATTTAAAGAAAGTTATAACTACCTACTTTATCTTTCTATTTAGAAGATATTATAATAATAGCTTTACTTTATTAACTAGAAGACTTTATTACTTTAACTATATAATATTAACTTTAATATTTATAGACCTATAAGTATTATATCTTCTTCTCCCTTAGCTAACTTAGATACTAAATCCTCTTTTAATAAGGGGAAGTAGCCTAAAGAGAGATTTATAGAAGCTTCGTTTAGCGAGATATAAACTTATGCTATAAGATAGCTAGCCTCTAATAATAATATAGATAGATCTATAAATCCTACCTCGGGGATAGGAGTAATACCCTTAAGCACTCTACGTTCCCCTAAAGGAAGTTGTACTAATTAGGATATTATAGCCCTTACTAATCTCCTTATAAGACGCCTTATTATTATAGTAATAACTCCCTATTTAACTAGAGCGCCTAAGTTTATTAGTACTAATATCTTAGATTTTATTACTAATAATAAGAGCCTTTTGAAGCTTTATTATAAGACTAATAACGATATAAAGAACGAGGTTTATATATATAGCTATAGCGACTATTAAGAATAGTAAAACCTTATATTAGTAAAGCTAAGACTTAGAAGGAAGCTAAGGAGAAACCTCTATATTAGTTTAGATTTATAGACCTAAAGTCTTATTAGGACCCTAATAAAGACCTTTAGAACCTAGTTATAGGATCTTATATTAAAGATAATAGCCCTTCCTAGGTAATAGTATTAATTATTACTATTTAATAGCTTTAATAGAGAGCTATCTAGCGTAGAGACCTAGAACTTACTAATACTAAGCTCGTTTATATTACTTATTACTGCTTTTTAGAGAGAGCTATAACGGCTATAGCCTAGAGTCTTAGCTACTAGCTTACTAAGGTTACTTTAAAATAATAGGTTATAGTAGAGGATACTCTAATTAAATAGTCTACTACCCGCTAGGAACTTTAGTGTAAGAGACTGGCTTCCGGTAGCCGGCCCATATAAGCGCATGTGTAGTGCATTCCGGCACGAAGTGCGCGGAATAGCGGATCTTTTATATATAGCGCAATAGGTTATTATATCGCTACGGCATACTACCCGAAGCGTTATAATTTTCCGCGCACTTCGTGGGTCTTCTAGACTTAGCCCTTTCGGCTACGTAGAGGTTAGTAGTTCGAATCCCGCTAGGTACCTGCTATAGCGTGATAATAGCAGATAAGCAGCGTGTAGCATACTTAGGCTATGCGCTAGCGCAGTCCTAAGTTAGGCTTAGAGGGTGCGTATATAGCGACGTTAGTTATATAGACCTCGGGGTCCGTATATACTTATCTGTCTTATCTCTATACTTAAGGGACTAAGCGCTTAGAGTGGGGGATAATTATAAGAGACTGGCTTCCGGTAGCTGGCCTATATAAGCGTATGTATGGTGCATTCCGGCACGAAGTGCGCGGAATAGCGGATCTTTTGCGCATGGCGCAATGGGTTATTGCATCGCTACGGTACACCACCCGAAGCGTTACATTTAGTAGTTATCTAGCCTTATTAAGCCTAAACTAATAAAAACGCTTTAAGTCCCTACGAAGACGATTCTAATAAGGCAGAAGGCTAAAGCTAAGGAACCCTCTATAGCCTAAACTACTAGCTAGATTATTAACTCTCTTATAGAAAACTTTAGAACTTTGAATATTAATATAGCTAATTATAAGATAGATATCTTAACTCTTATTAAGAGAGTTATTAGCTAAGGAGATAATCCTTTTAATCTAAACGCTATAGAAGCTACTAAACCTTATAGATAATAACCTTAGGACTATTTATAGACTTAATATTAATAATAGTAGTACTTTTATTTATAAGCTAGATATAGAGATTATTAAAGAGGATATTAGTAATACTAGGGATTTAGAAAGGGTATAGCAAGAGGAGGCTATAGAGGCTTCTAGTAAGATAGGCTACTATAATATATACCTTTCTAGGCTATAGGAACCTGCTAGTTTTATAGCGCTATTAACTATATCGTTATTAGCTACGTTAAGTATCTCGAGGCTAGCTAGAATAGGGTCTACTACTATATATCGCCCTACTACTTTATTAGCACCCTAGATATAAGTACTAAGGTTAGGATAGGTATTATTAATAAAGGCCATAGCTATAAATTAATAAAAGGCTAGTGGGATAGGATAGGATAGACTTAGCTGCATAACTTTCGGAAAACTCCCTTAGCGCACGGACCCGTTATAGGGAGACTATGGAGTAGAGCGTAGAGGAGAGGAGCGTAGCGGAGGAAAAGATTATTATTATTATTAATACCTTAATAACCCTATACCTAGTTTTTTAGGAATTTCTTAGCAAATCTGCGCCTAATTAAGATAATCTCTTTTAATTAGATCTGCGAATTATTCTATATATCTTTTAAGCCTACTCTTAATATTCTTACCTATTTATAGGTAAAGCTATATTATTTATTATCTTTCTAGTTCCCTTTAGTTCTAGCCCTTTTCTAATAGTACCTAGAGGCGGATTCTTTTGCTCTTTTTAATAGCCTTTATAGGCTTCTCAGAGAGTTAGGTCTGCCTTCGCTACGTCTATATATCCCTGCTATTAATATATATATATATATAATTAATCTACTTTAAATATAACAATAACTTAAGAAATTTATAAGTAACGAATAATAATAATATAAATAATAATAAAAACGCAGTTTAAAGAGAGGAAGATATTTATAGACCTACCTTAGTTCTAAGGGAATAGTAATAGCTATGCTTTCTCATAGAATTAAGATAGGAATAATATAGACCCTGAAATCTTCCCTTTCTCTTTTTTTTATATACTATTAGTAGGTTCTAGCGAGTATATCCCTTTCCTTACCCCCTTATATATTATTAAAACTACTATTATTTAACTAGTAAGTTATAGCTAATATAGCTAAGATAG
>JAVHLU010003467.1:0-11140 GCA_036785755.1 Colletotrichum ledebouriae
TATCTTTTATAATAATAAAGCGTTAGATATATAGATCTAGGAGTTAAGATCCTTAAACCTTCCTATCCTTAAAATTAGACTTTTAATAGAGCTTATACTTAATAAACTAAGTATAAGTAGGTTTTAGATATAGGGATAAAATAATAAAGATATCCTAAGCTTTAGACCTCCTAATAAGCTTAGTTACTAGCCTCAGCTAATTAAATATAGTCCGCGCCCTCTACCTAGGATAGATAATATCCCTAGTTAGATAGACCTTTTTAATATAGTATTAGATTATATCCTTATTAAATATTAGAATAAGACCTTAGAAGTAGTAGAGGAGATAATTCGCTCCTTATACTTATAGTAGGTTATAGCTAGTATATTTAATACTATTAGTATACTTAAGATAGCAACTCTAATTTACGCTAAGGATATCTTAGTAATTACTTATTATATTACGAGGCTTACTAAGCCTAGCTAACTACTCCGCTATAAGATAGTTAGAGGTATAGAAGATAATTTTAAAGATAGAGATATAAGGGATATTATAGTTACTTAAATTAAAGCTAAGTCCCCTAATATACTCCTTATTTATCTATAAGCACCTAAGTCTACTAAGGTAGTTATTATAGGTCTATTAATTAACTTATAAGATAGGAGAAAACTAGTTTTATAATAATTAGTAGTTAAGGAGAGGAGCTAAAGGATAACTATAAACTCTAATATTTATTACTAGGAGCTTTTTACTAAGATATAAAGCTAAGGAAGTTTTAATAAGATAACTATACCTAGTAGAACCTTAATATATAGACCCTTTACTATAAGCCTCTAGTCTCTATTTTATTAATTAGGTTAGTTCCTTTATATATATTAGAAGCCTAATACCTCTAAAGTAGCCTATTAAGATAAGATATTAAGCTTAGATTAATTATTTATTAAAGGCTTTTATTAATAAAATACCTCCTAAAGGATACTAGACCTAACTAAGAGTAGATAGAATTCCGCGCAATTAATACTTTAAATTAAGAGATAAAGATATTAAGAAAAGGATAGCTTAAGAAGATATTAAATATTAAATAGCTAAGTATACCTCTTAATTTATAAACCTAGAGGTTTCCTCTCTAAATAGGATAGATATTAACCTACTAATACCTATAGATGCTAATTTATAGACTAGTTTAATAGTTCTTATTAATCTAAAAGAGTTAGAGAGGAAGGATTATTAAAGGAACTAAATATCTAGAATATCAAAAGAAGGAATAACTATAAGAAGTAGAAGAGGGATTATAACCTATAGTAACTTACTAACTTTATAAAATATCTTAATTACCCTAGGTTTATAAAACTATCTATATCGCCCTACTTAGCCCCTACTACCCTAAGAGATATTATATTTAGCCTTATTAATACCTTAGCGGGATTTAATATTATAAGACCTAAAGGGAACCTTATATTAAATAAAGACGAGCTTATATTAGTAGTCCTATAGTATATATAATAGAACTAAGAATTTATAAATTACTTAATAACCTAGTATAGAAGAGGGTTATCTATTATAACTTTAGCCTAGGTAGAATATTTATTAGACTTTTATAATATATAAGAGAAGCTAATAAGATAAGAGGAGTTAGATAATTTAGAGGTTATAGCCCTTTTTATATTTATAATTAAGAGCTACCCTTATAATATCTATACCCTAATATATAAGCTAGCCTAGTAACCTAGGAAAGAAATTAATAAGGCTTCTATAGAGCTTAAAAGAGTAGAGGCGAAGAATCTCTAGGATACTACTAAGGCTTTCTTTCTACTAAACTATAATAATTATTACTAGGCTACGAATTTTATAGACTAATCGACTAGCTACTATTTCTATTATAACTCTATATAGGACTAGAATAGTAATTAGCGCTTTATTAAGGCTATATTAGACCTTAATATATAGTATTATAAGATAGGAGCCCCTCTATAACTCTAAAAGCTCCTATTAATTAATACCTATATAATTAATTTAGTTTAGTAGAGGGATAGATTTATATATAGTCTCTAATATATTAAATAGGCTAGAGCTCTAATTTAAAAAGGTTTACTATCTCTACGCTTTAGTAATATAACTTTAAGTAATAGCGTATTATTCTCTAACTCTAAAATCCCCTTAGTTACTTAATATATATCTATAATTACTATAGAGTTCTATAACTTAACTATTAATAGTAATATAGCTCTATAAGATACCTTATTAAGCTAAGAAGACTTTAGGAAAGTATCTTTCTTCCCTTTATACCCTCTTACTCCTTTACTTATAAATAATAATATAGTAGACATTAGAAATAATAATTACGTTACTTTATCTCCTATAGTAGATATTCCTTAACCTATTTATAGATTATTAGTATTATCTAGGTCTGCTTTATTTAAAATACTAGATAATAAGCTTAAATACCTTAGATATTAGCTTTATTTATAAGTCTTATAGACGCTAAGTTATAATATAACTATTAAGTAACGCCTAAGAATTATACTTATAGACGTATTATTATATCTTAAGAGGCCTAGTCCTTTAAATAAGCATAACTATAGCTATATAGACTACGTCTAGTAGAGAGTTAACTAATAGGATTAAATCGAGTAGAATACGCCTAAGGGAGTATATTATTATAACTTCTCGCGCCTAGTATAATAGGGCGGGTAGTTCTAGCTATATTAAGGATTAGAGTAGGATAAGGAGTATAATAAAGAGGAAGAGGTAATAAAGCTATTATTAAGATATAACTTATAATAGAAGATAGTTAAACCTAAGGGACTCTCTTAATAATAAGATTACCTACCTAGAAGACGTTATTAATAGATTAGATCTATAAATAGAGTTTATTTACTATTTCTATAAAGTAGTTTTATTTATTATTTAAGACTCTCCTTTATAATATTATAAAGAGTCTTAAGGGGATAATTAGAATAGGATAGGATAGACTTAGCTATATAACCTTTAAAAACCTCCCTTAGTATATAGACCTATTATAAGAAGACTATAGAGTAGAGTATAGAAGAGAGGAGCGTAATAGATAGAAAGATAGTATAGATATTATTACTATTAGTACCTTAATAACCCTATACCTCGTTTTTTAGTAATTTCTTAGCAAATCTACGCCTAATTTAGATAATCTCTTTTAATTAGATCTGCGAATTATTCTATATATCTTTGAAGCCTACTCTTAATATTCTTACCTATTTATAGGTAGAGCTATATTATTTGTTATCTTTCTAGTTCCCTTTGGTTCTAGCCCTTTCTAATATTAGAACCTAAGTAACGCGGAGCCCCTACCTCTACTACCTCTTATAGTTAACAATATTTATAATAAGTATACTATACGCATAGCTAACTATAGTATCGCTAAGGAGACCTAAAAGTCCCTCCTAGGTAGCTATTATAATATCTAGAACTTTATATATTATACTATTAACCCCTCCCTTCTTATGGTTATTTAAAATAACCTTATAGCTATTAAGAATACCTCCCTCTAATCCCTTATACAAGCGCTCGAGTAGTTAATTACCCCTATAGACCTCGCTATAGTTACTACTATTCGGGACGAATACCTTTATATTCTAGAATAAGCAAATACCTCTATTTCGCTATATATCTAGTATTAGTAATAGTATACTATATACTAGCGCGCGAGATCGCTTAAGATCCCTAAGATCTAAGGGGTTATTATAACTAAGCGCTTCCTCGAGGTAGTTAGTAGGTATATAGCGCCTATATAGGTATAAAACGCCCTTATTAAGGTTATTATAGCTAAGTAGACTAGCGCTACGCTACGCCCCCTTATTAAGATAGCTTTGATATTTGGCGCCCTTATTACTTAGTAGTTAAAGTAGCCTAGCGCCCTTATAAGTATATTTACTATATTAGTAAATATACCTAAACCTATTATTACTAAAAGCTCTATAATAAAGCGAGATAATAGTAGGGATTATATATAATACCCCTATAGGTATACCTATTATTCGCTAGCGTAATATTATAATCGCTTCCTTTTAGTAGTTTAGCTTAATAAAGCTAAACGAGTTATTTAGCTTATAGGGCTAGAAAAAGAAGCTATCCTAGCTACCCTTTATACTAATAAATTTTCTTATTTATATAACGCGCTATAAGAGGAGGGTATTATAAGACCCTCTATTAAATACCTAATAAATATTATAATATAAGGTATATTTATAAGCAGACCGCTCCTATTATTATTATTATAGTTAGCGTAGCGTAGGGCCCTCCTAGCGCGCTAACCCGCTTATAAGTAGATCGCCCCCCCTGTTATTATAGCTTTAGCTAGGCCCCCTTAAGTAGACCGCTCCCCTTATTACTAAGTAGACTGCTCCCCCCTTTTCTTATTATTCTATAGGTAGCGCTAAGTAGGATCCCTAGGGCACTACTCCTCTTATTGTATTTAGTTATAAATAGCTTTACTTCTTATTTAGCCTCGTGAGATATTATATAGCTAGGGGGGAATATTATATAAGATAGGGCGTATATATATAGTTATATATAGTCCTACCTCTTCTAGAGCGGGTAGATATATCCCTTTAGGCTATATACTCCTATTTAGAGCGACTTCTTCCTATAGATATCTTAATATAGATAATATATACTCCTTTGCTATAGACTTCGTCCTATATGCCCCTCTTTACGACGACCGTACCCTTGAGTGCTTATAGCTATCGCGACATATATACTATTGGATCGCTCTTTATAAGCTTTTATATATATATCTAGTCTTATAATTAGCCTTATAGTATAATACTAGTACTAGTATATATCTATAAAAGAGTCTCCTATATCTTAGAGGCGCTCTAAATATATACTATAAATAATAGTAATCCTTCTATAAGATTATTATATATCTTAGCTACTATATAGAGATCCTCTATAAGGGTTAAGTAATCCCTAAGAGTAACTCTATATATTATAAGCGCTGTTTATACTTATATTAACTATATAATCTAATTTCTAAATCTCTTTAAGTAATAATCCTTTAGGAACTTTATCTAAAAGTCCTTAAAGCGATCTATACCTAGTTAAGATATAGTAATAAGCTCCCTAAGCAGTAGGGTATCTATTATTATAATATCTAAGCTAACTTTCTATATTCTAAAGTATAAATAAGCTAGGCTTACTAGGGTAGTTATTGGTAGTAGTATTATTAGAAATAAAGTATCTCTATTATTATTACTAACCTTAAATAGCGCTAGAGTTATCCTAAGCGCCTCTTATAACTAATACTAAAAAGTATTATTCTCTTTAAATTTCTTCTATTAAGCTAATCATAGCTTTATAATTTTATAGCAAAGATCTATAATAGCTTCGTTTTAGAGTCTTATTACTCTAATATCCTATAGCGCGGTTATTATAACTCTAGGTTACTCTATAGGCTTCTTAGAAGTATTTTAAAATCTATATAGTATATATATTATATTAGATAATTATATACCAATAGATTTACTATTCTAATAATTATTATAATAAGTAATTTAGATTTATAAAGATATATAAGTTATAAGGTCGTGCTATTATATAATAATAAGGATCCTATATATAGTTAGGGGTTAGAAACCGGGGTTAAATAAGTATGTTATTTATAGTTATATAAGCGAAGCTATCCTTATACCTAGTTATAATATAACCCGCGCTCCTATTATATACCTTTATATATAGATAAGCCCTTATATCGATCGTAACGCCTCTAACTTATATATAGTCTAGTATTACGCTGCGCGCGCCCGCCTATTGCGGTATAGCGCTGTTTGTGGTTATAATACGTGGAGCAGCTATTGAATACCCATAGCCTGCCTTTATCCAGCAGGGGAGGGGAGAGCGGAAGCTTGGGCTGTTGAAGGGAGCGAGCATAAACTTGGTCTCGTCGGCTTTGTGGCTATTATTTCCACTCTTGGAATCACTAGCGGCAAATACGTTAGTATTATATACCTCCACAAGGATTAAATACGTTAGCGTCGTCCCATACTAACTACCTCAGGTATAATATACAGAAGTCCCCTTCACTTATCTAATAACCTCTATTTACAAAAGACATTATATAGCAAAATTATCTAGGCTTCGGTCATTATTAAGCTCGGAATTACGCCGCAGCCCCTTCGCAAAAAGACTATAACAAATTCACCCAGTTCGCAAGCACAATTCGGGAAACACTATATAGGTATTTTAACCTATACCCTCTACTAGTTAAGGAAAACAATATAGGAACCCTATACGTTCCTACTACTCGCAAGCAAACCCTCTAAATATTACCACATAGAGTCGGACGCGCGCCACACCAGGGCTAATTATATCGGAGCCGAACGGGCTACTGAGGCTCTCGTGGTAAAGCTACTATACGAGATAACTCCTTAACCCAAAAGGTCGACCTTCGAGTAAGGTGCTAAAGGTGAAAGCTACTATACGAGATAACTCCTTAACTTAAAAGGTCGACCTTCTAGCAAGGTGAACGCTACTATACGAGAGGTAACTCCTTAACTAAAGAGGTCTTTCCTAAGAGGTTCTTATAGCTAGAAGCATAAGAAGCTCTGCTGCTACGAGCAGGGCCTTATGCCTCTCCCTCTTCCTTATCCCTTAACTATATTAGCACTAGACCCCGCATATAAAAACGCTAAGCCCGCGCGAGGCACGCCCTTTAACGCTAATAACGCGCGAGAGCTCGCTAGAGAGTTTAGTATCGATACGATCGATAAAACCCGCTCCTTCTTTAACTACTCCGTTATATATAGAGAGCGTATCGTTAGCATAGCCCTTAAGAGGGCTCTTATTAATACCCCTAGAGGGGATACTCGCTATTATATTATAGCTAAGTAAGCGGACTTAGTAGCGGAAGTTCGGCGGGTCGTTACGCACCCTATAGAGTAGCCCTTCTTCGAGCAGGTCCTCCGTATTACTAAGGCAGAGGCAGCCTAGGTAGCCTAGGCAAACGTCGGTAAGTACGGCTTGCGCTAATAACATAGAGAGAGCGTTACTAACGATAGCATAGTAAAGATAGTAACGACTTCTAGCGGACGAAGCGGTAATAGAGGCGGTATTTAACGGCGGCGCGGGTAGTGCGCGAGAGGAAAAGTCGACAGTTTTATAGTCTATTGAATAATAAAAAACCACGTTATTATCGATATGAAGTTGAAGATCGTGAGGCTATCTAGTAGGGCACGTATAAGTGCGGCTATGGTTAGGAAAGTTATAATCACGTAACCGAAGGCTATGTATTGTCAGGAGGCGCGGAGTTAGAAGGTCTGTTGCACTTGAGCAGGTAAAATCACTATGCAGTGGCCAGAGGCCCTTCGGTTATTATAACTATATCCCTTCTACCTAATATTCTATAGGAGGAACATGCTCTAAAAAACATTAGCTATTCGGAATTTATGCGGTTATATTATGGGCTAAAGTAAACCGCTAACGTTTTTAAACCCTGTGGAGGTATGTGAGACCCCATATTAAGGACTCTGGGGTTCTCTGCTACCATGTGTGGGAATGCAGGCATCTGGGTGCACTAGATGCACGGAGTGATAGCTAGGTAAGGTGAGAGCTGCCCCTGCGAGGAGAAGTTCTGCTGAGGTGGGGTGTCGGTATCGGATAGTAACACCGAATTTGCTAGTTGAGATCCATGATAATTATGTACGCTAATGCAATTTGGGCTAGGGAGTGAACTCGGACGTAGTGGCTTTCGGAACGCGGTGTGGCTTAGTCATATTATGGCTTATGGACGTATGCCGCCCGAAGACGACCCGCTGATTATCCGTAAGCTTTGCTAACATCCCTCACACTGCCCGGGTTATTAGATCGGTTTCCACTTTCTTTCCCTGCGACGTCGGCCTTGCTAACCGCAGAGCGAGAATCCATCCATTCCTTCTCTATCCACCTCAGCTGATACCAATGACGTGTTACCTAGGCCTGCCGCGTGCGTACGGTGAACTTATATCCCTAAAGCCTCTACTCCTTCTCGCCTCTAGCCTTCGACAAGACCCTCAACTATCGACTAGACCTTGTTGAAGCACCAACAGCATCTTCCATGCCGGAAGCTTTTTTCACCCCCGCATCCCCGCTAACAATATTTCTCCTAGCAGAGGCTTATTCGAGGCTAATATTTCCGCTGACGACGCCTTTACTAGCGAAAGCTTTTATATCGCCGCTATCCGCGACGATAGCGAAGTCGGACCTAAGCTAATACTCAATCTAATATTCAACCCTGGAATAATCTTCCTTAACCTTATCCGAAATACTCCTCGACCTTCCATCAGCCTTGGGCAAAGACGAGCGTTCAAGGCACCTCCCGAGGGTTCATACCAGCGCTTCTCCGAGAGACTGGCATAGCATGGCATAGCAAATGGTACTAGACATGCACCGTGTATATCCTTTCCTTCCATGAATAGGGGAGGATGCTCTTCCGCGCTGGTTTAGAGAAAGACGCCATCCGGGATGTGGTCCAGGCGAGATTCACGCGAACAAATGCATCGACTGATTGGCCCGCTCCACCGCACGGTACGTACCGTGTGGTATGTCCACAGCCGCAGTAAAGAAAGGTGGGCCATTGTGCCCATATGCGAGCACATCGACCCACATTAATTTCACTCCGCGCGGGCGCGGACCCAGAGTTTCGCCTCGAGCAAAGCCTAGCCAACTGTGTGTGGCAGGAACGTCGGGGCAGAAGTTCACCTTTGGGAACGACCATAGTGGGCCCAAATTGGCACATTAAGCTCCAGTTTTAGCACCTTGGCAGAACTAAAAAGAATTAACCACTCTTAGGGCGTGATAGTTTACCAAAAATAATTGGGATTTGGGCTAAGTTGTGGAGCCACTAGTTAGCTAAAAAAACAAATATTCCAATTCTTTCGAGGGACTATACCTTATTAGGCCTAAATTTTAGCTTATATAAGAGGTACCTATTCTAGCCAGATTTATATATTATCCCCCCCCCTGCTTAATAGGTATTTCCCTTAATAGGGGTTAATTTCAGGGGTATAAATCACAAAAAGGCAGCTTTTTGCTAATCGAGTATAGGAGTCGATTAGCAGCTAATTCGACAAATAATTAAGGAAGTCGCTGCTAACGTAATACTATTATAATAGATCGACATTAGTACTTCAATACTGACCTATACTATAGATCCACCCCCTCAAAGTAGCGAAGTCACCCTCAATTATTTACCCTCCAATTATTATTGGTAAACTATCACGCCCTTACATACGATTACATCGCCCTAACTATAAGGCTTGCTCTCTAACACCATCGCCTCCTGCTACTGCACGATCCTCCCTATTAGCCTGGCAAACTCGGCATCCGTCTCAGGCACGACGATAACCTTCTTCACCCCCGCCCTCGCTATCGCCCTCGGGCTTAAAGCCGACCGGAGGTCCCCTTAACAGAGGAGCTCCTCGGACGGGTCTATAACCCAGCCCTGCCGCGCTCCTATCTCCCGTAGTTAACCCTCTAGCCTATCCGCCTCTTCTGCTGCCGGGGATAGTGGTCCGGTGCTATCTATATCCTACTACTATAGCAGCTCTGCGACGCATGAAAATACGGCGCCCGTCTTATATTTATTATCCCCGTTATTGTAATCGTTATCGTTATCGTTATCGTTATCGTCGCGGTTATTATCATCTATGTACGCCCGGTCGATCTCGTTCCAGCAGGAGAGCAGGCCCTCCACTCGGGAGCCGTTAATAGCGCCGGCCACGTTCCACGAAGACGCCTGGATCTTCAACGCGGCGTGCGTTCCGACGTCGTCATTCAGCACGCGTCATACTCTTTATACACGACCTTGATGCTATGCGTGAGCATATCCGCGTTACGGCATAGAGGCACCATGTTCCCCCCCCAGATTCGAGAGCAGCGACGCAGCGGACTCAGCCAGGGCGACGAGAGACGACGCCGCGTCGCTATACAGGAGTGCGACGCGCCCTAGGTCCGCCGAGACGGGCATCTCCCTCCACCGCTGCTCCATCGACCGCGGCGCCGACCGGTCCAAGTATATGTGTCTTAACAGAGATCATAACGAGTATTTTAGCAGCTATATAGCGACCCGCGCCAACGAGGGCCCATATACATAATGATCGGCATAATAATTTAAAGGATAAGGAGGAGGGGGGGGGGTCGGGAACGTGATTCGGTTGTACTCGAGCGTTAGCACGCGCGCGTCTTTCTCATATGGTGGCGGTTGTAGTTGCGGTTACGCGTCTCCGCGAGACGTCTAGATGCCCTCGGAAGAGAAGTACAGCTCGAGGGTGCCTTTCGTGGGGATCTAGTCGCTATGAAAGCAAAGTATCAGGTCTTTATCGCCGTGTCCTTATCACTTATATCGGCATCGCCCCCGCCCCCGCCCCCGCCCTCTCCCTTCTTCTTCTTCTCCGTCTTAGACTCGTCGTTCGCATATCTCGTCCGCGCCGCCCTTCTCGACGATGCGGGGCAATGAGATCGTGAACCGGATAGCGTGGTAGTCGGGCGGCGGGGATTCCTCGCGCCTGAGGCCGAGGACGAGGATGAGGACGACCGTGATCTAGAGCCTCTGCTGGGCATGTCGGGCGGTAATTCCTCCTCGTATCTGCTTAAGGCTGAGAATAACCGTGATCTAGCGCCTCTACTAAATATGGCGGGCGGGGTTTCCTCGCGCCCGCTCGAAGCCGAGTATAACTATAATCTGGAGCATCTGCTGGATATAGTAGGGTTAGTTAGGTAACCGGGAGGTTACGTCGCAGCCTAGTAATAATTAATCTAGATAGAAATTCGGGGAGAGCCAAACACACTGGAAGTAATCTGGCATGCGACTAGAGCCTAAAGACCTAATAGTCTGCAGACCGCGAGATGAGATGACTATTATGGCGAAGAAATAAGACATCGCTGGAAGGGCCTCTCTACCCGCCTCATGGCTAATAC
The DNA here is from genome assembly GCA_036785755.1 of Colletotrichum ledebouriae. Classification (NCBI taxonomy): domain Eukaryota; kingdom Fungi; phylum Ascomycota; class Sordariomycetes; order Glomerellales; family Glomerellaceae; genus Colletotrichum; species Colletotrichum ledebouriae. Next base: position 10,907 of record JAVHLU010003467.1, read on the forward strand.
CTTCAGCAAGTCACTCATCTCATACGCATCACTACTCGCAGAGAATACAGGGAACAGGATATATCAAACAACCCGAAGACGATTGACGACCACGATGAGAACATTCCTCATGCGGGCGTGCGCATGCGCCGCCGCAGCCGCCGTCTACTAGTACACCTAACTGCGCAGCCCACCCTTGCCAGTGCCCATCATCAGCACTTCCGAGCACCAAAGTGAGTCCAAATAATCCGCCGC
>JAVHLU010003468.1:0-11140 GCA_036785755.1 Colletotrichum ledebouriae
ATTACGCCGCAGCCCCTTTGCAAAAAGACTATAATAAATTCACCTAGTTCGCAGGCATAATTCGGGAAATACTATATAGGTATTTTAACCTATACCCTCTACTAGTTAAGGAAAATAATATAGGAACTCTATATATTCCTACTACTTATAAGTAAACCCTTATATAAAGTTAGACGCGCGCTATACTAGGGCTAATTATATTAGAGCCGAATAGGCTACTAAGGCTCTTATAGTAACGCCCTCGCTAAACCTTCTAGTAAGGTAAAAGCTACTATATAAGATAACTTCTTAACCTAAAAGGTCGACCTTCTAGTAAGATACTAAAAGTAAATACTACTATATAAGAGGTAACTCCTTAACTAAAGAGGTCTTTCCTAAGAGGTTCTTATAGCTAGAAGTATAAGAAGCTCTATAAGTAGGGCCTTATACCTCTCCCTCTTCCTTATCCCTTAACTATATTAATACTAGACCTTATATATAAAAACGCTAAGCTTGCGCGAGGTATACCCTTTAATACTAATAATACGCGAGAGCTTACTAGAGAGTTTAGTATTAATATAATTAATAAAACCCGCTCCTTTTCTAACTACTCTATTATATATAGAGAGCGTATTATTAGTATAGCCCTTAAGAGGGCTCTTATTAATACCCCTAGAGGGGATATTTATTATTATATTATAGCTAAGTAAGTAGACTTAGTAGTAGAAGCTAGGTAGGTTATTATATACCCTATAGAGTAGCCCTTCTTCGAGTAGGTTTTCTATATTATTAAAGCAGAGGTAGCCTAGGCCCCTTAGGGCTTAAATATTAGTACGTATAGCTTGCGCTAACTGCTTTGATATAGAGAGAGCGTTGCTAATAATAGTATAGCTGCGAAGGCGTTAGCTAACCTAATTAAATAAGAGGACTACTAGCGGACGAAGTAGTAATAGAGGCGGTATTCTAATCGATTGTTAGTAGTGCACTTAGTAAGCTATGCGCCTATAGTAGGCTTACTAATAGCGGCGCGGGTAGTGCGCGAGAGGAAAAGTCGATAGTTTTATAGTTTGAATAATTAAAAACTACGTTATTGTTAATATAAAGTTAAAGATCGTGAGGCTATTAATAGGTACGTATAAGTATAGCTATAGTTAGGAAAGGATTACGTAACTAAAGGCTATATATTATTAGGAGGCGCGGAGTTAGAAGGTCTATTATACTTAAGTAGGTAAAATCACTATATAGTAGCTAGAGGCTAAGAATAGATTATAATAGGCTATATAACTTTACTTAAGGATTCCCTTCTTTAGTCTATTCTTTAGAATTATAATAATATCCTATTCTATTCCTCTTAAGATTAGAATTCTTTTTACTTATTATACCTTATATAGTATTATTTAAATTATCTATAGAGGTATAATAGAAGGGTTCATAAAGCTATAATATTTAAATTCCTAGGCTAAAGCCTTCTCTCTTATAATAAGAATAGCTAAAAGGAGCTTCTTTTCTTTAGGCTATAGATAATTAATAGTCTTTAGGATAGCTTCTTATTAAGCTCTTATAAGCCTTATTCCTTACTTAATTATTAAAAACTTTAGTATACCTAGGCTTATAAATAGGGCGCTAGGATCTAGTATTATATTCTCCTTAGCTTTTACCTATACTTTTAATTTCTACTCTAGGTCTCTATCTAGGGTTAAGCTATTTAATATAGCGTTATAAATAGATTAAATCTTCTTATCTTTTATCTTATATATTATATTAATATTTTCTATTAGTAATATAGATATTATTAGTATAGGTTTATAATTATTATAGGAGAAAGTAGTATCTATAGCTATAATAACTTTAATACCTCCCTAATATATTAACTTATACTTTCTCTTAAGTACTTTCTTCTTTAATATTCTTTTCTTAGGTCTATAAATATAGTATTAATAATTAATATTATAGATATTATATCCTACTATATACCCTATACTTATAATCGCTTTATAAATCTTATTAAGCTTAGGGATAACTTCGTTATGAATTATAATCTCTAGGATTTCTTTAAAAATTAATCTTAACTCTTTTAAAATAGTAATAACTTCCTTATCTAGGTCTAACTATTACTTAACTTTATCTAGTAAGTTATAAGAGCCTTTAAAAGCTTATTAAATCGCCTTAATATCCTAGTATATCCTTATACTCCTTAGTATTATATCTAGCTCCTCTTTATTCTTAGCGTTATTAACCTACTAATTATCTCCTATAAAATCTAAGCCTATTATTATACTAAGTTTATTAATAATAGCCTCTATTTCCCCTCCTCTATAAGAGATAAGAGGGTATATTTATATTAAAAAGAAATAAAATAGTTTATCTTAGTAATAATTTCTAGGAAGTAAGTAGTTAAGCCTCCTATATAGAATAATAGTAGAATATTAATCTTAATATTCCTAGACTAAAGGACTCCTATAATCTAGTTCTATATATAATCTAGCGTTATTTAAGTCTTTAAGATAAATAGAGCTCTTAGTATTAGGTCCTTATTATAAGTATTTTTAGAGAAAACGAAAAAGCTAATATCTTAAATCTAATTACTATTAATATAAATATTATTTATAATTATACTTATGAATTAGGTCCTCTGCTCTCTATTAGTAATCCTACGGATCCCTATATTTATCTTAACTATATCGCTCTATAAGCCTAGGCGCTTAATATAATCTTTGCTAATAAGGTTCATAGTAAAGCTACTATTAATAATCCCCCTAATTAATATATTTATAGGGCTACGAAGGGTAATAGTAATTTACTAATAGGTTATAACGAAGTCTAGGACAGTAATATGTCTTAGTAGTAGAAGTAATATAGAATCCTAATCTTTTATTATAGCACCTATTTTAAAAATAGGATTAATAGTATAGTAGTTAAATTAAATTACTTTAGTCTATAAGTCCTTAGGTATATCTATAGAGATAGCTATAGAAGTTACTTAGTCTTTAGAATAGTTCTTATTATTATTCTATTAATCTATTTATTTCTATAGCTCCTTATTACTAGCTCCTATCTTATTAAATTAATCTAGAAGCGTTATATCTATAGAAACAAAGACCTCTTATACTTTTAAGTTATATCTATCCTTATACTTATTAATTATAGCTTTAGTAGCGTTATAAACTATTCTATCCTAATTTAGCTAATTCTAATAAAGGAAGGTTTTAGGGATAGCTACTTTCCTATTTACTCTCTTATTATATAGCTCTAGGGTAAGAGTATAGCTAGTTTATAAATTACTATATTAAGTCTAAGGCTTATCCTATTTATCCTACTTCTATTACTTAACTTATTCCTTAGGGGTATCTAGTAGTATAATATCTTTAGCTTCCTCCTTATTATCTAGTAGCTTTATAACTCTCTAATTAATTTAAATAGGAGGGTCTTAAATTAAGAGTAGGCTTATTATTTAGGAAACCTAGTAATAATAAGTATTATAAGGTTTTATATAATAACCTCTAGCCTTCCCTCTTTTTATAGTAGTAATATCCTCTACTAAGTTAATATACTAGTTCTTTAGCTTAAAGCTAAAGAAAGTAGCTTTTCTAAAGTTATATAATTATATAATATCCTTTAATAAATTCGTAAAGCTAATAAATCGTTTAGGGCGTGCCTTATTATAACTAATAACCCTTATAACTTCCTCTAAAAGCTTTAGCTACTATTTCTCTACTAACTTACTCGTAGCGACTATATAGTATATAAAGGTATCCTTATTAATTAGGATATACTTTAGAATTATGTAGCTATCTATTAATTTATAGCTATAGCTTTTATTAATAATACCTATCTTAACCTTAGTACTTATATCTAGGGTGCTAATAAAGTAGTAGGGTGATATATAGTAGTAAACCTTATTCTAGCTAGCCTCGAGATACTTAATATAGCTAATAATAATATAGTTAATAGCGCTATAAAACTAGCAAGTCCCTATAGCCTAGAAAGGTATATACTATAATAGCCTATCTTACTAGAAGCCTCTATAGCCTCCTCTTACTCTACCTCTTTAAAATCCCTAGTATTACTAATATCCTCCTTAATAATCTCTATATCTAGCTTATAAATAAAAGTATTACTATTATTAGTATTAAATCTATAAATAGTCCTAAGGTTATTATTTATAAGGTTTAATAGCTTCTATAGTATTTAGATTAAAAGTATTATCTCCTTAGCTAGTAACTCTCTTAATAAGGGTTAAGATATCTATCTTATAATTAACCCTATTAATATTTAAGGTCCTAAAGTCTTCTATAAGAGAGTTAATAGTTAAACTAATAGTCTAGGCTATAGAGGGTTTCTTAGCTTTAGCCTTTTACCTTATTAGAATTATCCTCATAGGGACTTAAAGCGTTATTATTAGTTTAGGCTTAATAAGGCTAGATAACTACTAAATTTCCTAGTAGGTAGTAGATTATTTAATTAGAGCGTCTTCTACTATAACCTACTACTTTAAAATAACCTTAGTAAGCTAGTAGCTAAAGCTCTAGGCTATAGCTCTTATAGCTCTTTTTAAAAAGTAGTAATAAGTAATGCGAATAAGCTTAGTATTAATAAGTTCTAGATCCCTATATTATATAGCTCTCTATTAAAGCTATTAAATATTAGTAATTAACGCTATAACCTAGGAAGGGTTATTACTTTTAATATAAGATCCTATAACTAGGTTCTAAAGGTCCTTATTAAGGTCCTAATAAGACTTTAGGTTTATAAATCTAACCTAGTATAGAGGTTTCTCCTTAGCTTCCTTCTAGGTCTTAGCTTTACTAATATAAGATTTAATTATATCTTAATAGTCGCTAGAGCTATATATATAAACCTCGTTCTTTATATCGTTATTAGTCTTATAGCAAAGTTTTAAAAGGCTCTTAGAATTAGTAATAAAGTCTAAGATATTAGTATTAATAAACTTAGGCGCTCTAGTTAAATAGGGAGTTATTACTATAATAATAGGGTAATATAGTCCACGTAGTAGGCGAAAGATATAGGTAAAAATTCTATAAATTTAGAAGGTTTTTTCCTTAAAGGCGATAAGCCCTTTTATAAGGATTAACACGTTTAGGTATATTTAACGTATTAAACGCGTTAGACGCCCTTAAGCGGGATAACTATACTAAGTGCGTTTAGTATTAATTACCTATATAAGAAGGAAAAGGCGTTAATTATAATACGTAGTATAAAATTTAATTTATACCTCTTATTATATTAATATACTAATAAGTAGAGCTATACTATTATATATAAGTAACTATATATAACCTTACTTCCTTTCTATTCTATATATTTTATTATATCCTACTTTAGGCTAAGGGACTCTTAGGCGTAGTATTAGCTATCTTTAAGAGGTTAGGGTAATCCTTATTCTTATTATTAATAATCTCTTTAGCTATAAGTAGGAGTTAGTTAATAGTAATACTATAAGTAGTAGCTAGTTAGGTATTATCCTTATATTACTCTAAGAATAAGTAGCGAGATTCGTTACTAACCTTAGGGTATAACTTAGTAACGCTATTATTTTTAATTATAATAATTAAGGTAGTGAGGGAGGCGATATTAATATAAAGGCCTCGAAGGTTAGTAGCGTATTTATACTAAAAGTTAGCTATATCTATAGCCTTAGGGTTATTAAGGATTAAAAGAGTATAGATAGCGCTCGAGTAATTACTATTAACTATAGCTTAACTAATATAAGTATTATCCTTAGTATATATACTAAGAAACTTATATTATAGTATCTACTTAATAATAAAGAATAGTAATATAGCGCTAAACTCTAAGCTACTTATAATTCGTTTAGTTATAAACGAGTTAAGGGCGCGGATATATATATATAAACTAAGGATAATTAAGCTATTTTAGATAAGCGCGTATAGGGTAAGGCGTTTAGTATAGTAAGTAGTAATAAGGTTAGTTATATTAAAGGAATAGAGGCGCTAAAGGTATATCTTAATTACCTCCTAAGTAGTTAGGAACTTTATATAGGAATAGGTAAGGCAATAGAGGCTAGTAATATAAGTATAGGATTACTAGTTTATAATAACGATCTTCTTAATACTAATAGTAGTATTAGGTATCTTAGTAGCACTAGGCGTATTAATAGCGTTAAAGGGGCTAATATTAGAGGAAGGATTAATATTAGAGCGATCCTCTAGGCTAGTAGCTAATACTATATACTTAGTAGATAACTTAGTAGTAAGGTATTATTCTAGGCTAAGGAAGCCCGGGCTCTTTTATAATAGTCCCTAGGGAATAGTTATTATAATAAACTTAAACTTATTAGTAGCTAACTTAATAAATTAGCCTAAGTTAAGGGTAATAGCGCTAGCGTTAGTAATATAACCCTTAGAGAGCGCTATAGTTAGGGCGATCTAGGTCTCCTTATATTTATTAAGTAATATAGAGATATAACTAATACGTTTACTATAGGCTTATATTCCCTTAATAGCCTTAATAGTATTTATTATATTAGGGGTACTAATACTAGTAGCTTGCTTCTTAGGAGTAGCTATCCTATTAGTCTTATTCTAAGCGATAGGAGTTAATTTAGTGCTAGTTATAATAATATTAGTTAATAGTTAAGGTTTAATATATTTAATAGCGTTAGTAGCTTAGTTAGGTTAGCTAGCGTTAAGAGATAGTTTAGGCTAATTAGCGTTAATAGTTTTATTAGCTTAATTATATTTAGTAGTAATAGGTTCGTTATCTCTACTTAAGGCCTCTCTAGAATTAATAGAAATAGGTATACTAGCGATATTAGTAATATAGTATAGGTTATATTTAAGGGAGTTCTATATAGTATTATAGAAGGATAGCTACTCGAGGTTTAAGATAATATTAAGAAATTAGTAATAGAACTTAATTTAGTTTATAGATAGTAGTTAGGTAACTAGGTAAGTATTAGTACCTAGGTAGATAATAAATAGGGTATTAGAAATATTATAACTAGTTCTATAATATTAGGTCTCTTAGTTAAGGGCGCGCTTAAAGATTTCTTAGTTATAAACATAGTATGTAGGCTTATTATAACGGATCTTAATATTAAGTAGGTAGTAGTGAATATAATTAAGGGTAATATACTTAGCGTCTTTAGAGCGTTATCCGTTTATAGTAAAGTAATACCTAGGTATATATAATATAAGTTACTCTAGTAGCGCTAAGCGCGTAACGACGTAGAGCGTTAGTAAGATTCCTTAATATCTAGATAAGGATAATAGTAATAAAGGGAGATATATAAGTATAATAATAGTATAGTAACGGGGTTAAAGGCGTTAATACTCTTTAGTAAAATATATATATAGAGGGAAAAATATGCTTAATACTAAGTAAGCAAAGGTAGTAGTAATAACTAGTAGGGTTACCTAGTAATATAAATTTATTTTATATATATATACTTAAGCGCTAATATTTCTTATTAGTTAATTAAGAGTAGGGATTAACCTTCTAGCGAGGAGGGCGGTTGCGTTTATAAAGGTTTTTATAGTACTAAGGGTAGAAGGAGTTCGAGAGGGAAGGTATAATAGGTATAGTTATCTTTACTAATAGGATAGATATAAATATCGCTATTATTAGGGTAAAGTTCTTAAATACGCTAAGCGTGCTAAACGTCTTTGTTTTATAATAAGGCCTTAGTTATAATACTCTTTATAGTCTACTTATCTATTTAAGGCGCTTTAAGTAGCGCGTTCCTTATTTATAATATATATTATATTATTCTACTAGGTTCTTACGAGGCCTTCCTCTTAAGTACCTTAGTAGTCTTTTACTAGCCTTTAATATTAATTTAACGCCCTATTAGATAGGTCTTTAAGCTTATACTTATCTATAGAGCTATTCTATCTCTTATTCCTTACTTTTAAACGTAGTAATAAGTTTATCTACATTTATAGCGTCTTTATTTATTTAAATAGTATATATTAGCAAGTAACCTTTCTATTTAACTAGATATTATACCTTTCCTCGCGCGAGGGTTCGCTTCTTAAGAATACTTTCGATCTTAAAATACTTATATACTTTAAGCTAATAAATATTATTATCTTCCTTAATATTAACTAGGCCTTAGTACTTATTTTAATAGTTAAATAGGTTATTACTAGGGGCTAGTACTAGTATAAGTTAGATAATAGATGAAACTAGGTAAATATTTATATTAAGTAGAATATCGAGGCGGTATACTAACTTACTAACGCGTTTAAGGACCTTAAATAGAATATACTAGTAGCTATACTTTAGGTTTAGTTATCCTAGTAAATAATATCCTAATCCTATCTTAAGGTATACCTAGTTACCTAGCTTAAAGGTAATAAAACGATATTTTTTATTATACTATTCCTTTCTATATAGCTAGGCTACTATAATTAAAACTTTCGCTTCCTCCTAGAAGATTTCGTAGTTTATTTTAAGGTTAGTATTACCTAAGATATTTAACGCGTTATTAGTGTTTTTACTATATAGGATTTAGTTTAGTAAATAGCTAATAACTTATAAGTAGTAGGATAGGATAAGATAGACCTAGCTGCGCAACCTTCGGAAAACTCCCTTAGCGCATAGACCTATTATAGGAAGACTATAGAGTAGAGCGTAGAGGAGAGGAGCATAGTAGACTTAAGGATAGTATATATATTATTATAATTAGTACCTTAATAACCCTATACCTCGTGTTTTTATATCTTCTTAGTAAATCTATACCCGATTTAGATAATCTCTTTTAATTAGATCTATAAATTATTCTATATATCTTTTAGGCTTACTCTTAATATCCTTATTTATTTATAAGTAGAGCTATATTATTTATTATCTTTCCAGTTCTTATTAGTTCTATCCCTTTCTAATAATACCTAGAGGCGGATTCTTTTGCTCTTTTTAATAGCCTTTATAAGCTTCTTAGAGAGTTAGGTGCCTTCGCCGCGTCTATATATCCCTACTATTAATATATATATATATATAATTAATCTACTTCGCATATAATAATAACTTAAGAAATTTATAAGTAACGAATAATAATAAAAACGTAGCTTAAAAAGAGGAAGATATGTATAGACCTACCTTAGTTCTAAGGGAATTATAATAGCTATGCTTCCTTATAGAATTAAGGTAGGAACGATATAGACCTTAAAATCCTCCCTTTCTCTTTTTTCTATACTATTAGTAGGTTCTAGTGAGTATATTCCTTTCCTTACCCCCTTATATATTATTATAACTACTATTATTTAACTAGCGAGTTATAGCTAATATAGCTAAGATAGCTATATATAATACTAATATAGAGATTAGTAGTCTTACTAAGCTAATAAGTATAGCGAGATTAACTAGATTAGTAACTAGAAACTAATAAACCTCTTATTATTATAGCCCTAAGTACTAAGAGCAATATACTAACTTTAAAGAGATACTAATATAGAGAAGCTATAAATTCTTCTAAAATAAGAGTATTATTAGGAAGACCCTTCTATATTAAGTAATAAAACTCGAAGTAGATCTATAATAGCCTAGAGTAATAAGATCGAGGTCGCTAGACCTTTCCTATATTTATTTAGTTATTTAGTTTATATTATTTCCTTTTACGTTTTATTTAAAGAAAGTTATAACTACTTACTTTATCTTTCTATTTAGAAGATATTATAATAATAATCTTACTTTATTAATTATAATACTTTATTACTTTAACTATATAATATTAACTTCGATATTTATAAACCTATAAGTATTATATCTTCTTTATCCTTAGCTAATATAGATACTAGATCCTCTTTTAATAAGGGGAAAGAGCTTAAAAGGAGATTTATAGGAGCTTTATTTAGCGGGATATAACCTCGTACTATAAGGTAGCTAGCCTCTAATAATAATATAGATAGGTTTATAAATCCTACTTCTAGGATAGGAGTAACACCCTTAAGTACTCTACGTTCCCCTAAAGGAAGTTATATTAATTAGGATATTATAGCCCTTATTAATCTCCTTATAAGATATCCTACTATTATAGTAATACCTCCCTATTTAACTAGAGCGCCTAAGTTTATTAGTACGAATATCTCTAACTTTATTACTAACTATAAGAGCTTTTTAAAGCTTTACTATAAACCTAATAAAGATATAAAGAATAAGGTCTATATATATAGCTCTAGTAAGTATTAAGATATAATAAAACCTTATATTAGTAAAGCTAAGACCTAGAAGGAAGCTAAGGAGAAACTTCTATACTAATTTGGATTTATAAACCTAAAGTCTTATTAAGATCCTAATAAGGACCTTTAGAACCTAGTTATAGGATCTTATATTAAGGATAATAACCCTTCCTAGGTTATAGCGTTAATTACTGCTATTTAATAGCTTTAATAGAGAGCTATCTAGCATAGAGACCTAGAACTTACTAATACTAAGCTTATTTATATTACTTATTACTATTTTTTAAAGAGGGCTATAAGAGCTATAGCCTAAAGTCTTAGCTACTAGCTTACTAAGGTTATTTTAAAGTAATAGGTTATAATAGAAGACGCCCTAATTAAATAGTTTACTACCCGCTAGGAACTTTAATAGTTATCTAGCCTTATTAAGCCTAAGCTAATAATAACGCTTTATATCCCCGCGAAGATAATTCTAATAAAGTAGAGGGCTAAAGCTAAGGAACCCTTTATAGCCTAGACTACTAGCTTAATTATTAACTCTCTTATAGAGAACTTTAGGACCCTAAATATTAATAAGGCTAATTATAAGATAGATATCTTAACTTTTATTAAGAGAGTTATTAGCTAAGGAGATAATACTTATAATCTAAATACTATAGAAGCTACTAAACCTTAGAAATAATAATCCTAGGACTATTTATAGACTTAATACTAATAATAATAGTATTTCTACCTATAAGCTAGATATAGGGATTACTAAGGAGGATATTAGTAATACTAAGGATTGAGAAGAGGTAGAGTAAGAGGAGGCTATAGAGGCTTTTATAAAGATAGATTACTATAATACGTGCTTTTCTAGGCTATAGGGGCCTAATAGTTTTATAGCGCTATTAACTATATTATTATTAGCTATATTAAGTATCTCGAGGCTAGCTAGAATAGGGTCTACTACTATATATCGCCCTACTACTTTATTAGCACCCTAGATATAAGTACTAAGG
>JAVHLU010003469.1:0-11132 GCA_036785755.1 Colletotrichum ledebouriae
CCTTAAGAGGGCTCTTATTAATACCCCTAGAGGGGATATTTATTATTATATTATAGCTAAGTAAGTAGACTTAGTAGTAAAAGCTAGGTAGGTTATTATATACCCTATAGAGTAGCCCTTCTTTAAGTAAGTCCTCTATATTATTAAGGTAGAGGTAGCCTAGGCCCCTTAGGGGAATATTAGTAAGTATAGCTTATACTAACTAGTTTAATATAGAGAGAGCGTTACTAATAATAGTATAGCTAGCGGACGAAGCGGTAATAGAGGCGGTATTAGTAGCATAGGTAGTGCGCAAGAGGAAAAGTTAATAGTTTTATCGTCTATTAAATAATTAAAAACTACGTTATTATTAATATAAAGGTAAAGATCGTGAGGCTATGGGCATATATAAGTGCGGCTATAGTTAGGAAAGGTAGTTAGCAAGATCACGTGACCGAAGGCTATGTATTATTAGGAGGCGCGGAGTTAGAAGGTCTATTGCACTTAAGCAGGTAAAATCACTATGCAGTGGCCAGAGGCCAATCTAAATATATTAATAATAAAGCTAAGTAGCTTAATAAAAGGGTATCTAATAAATAACTTCTTTATAGAAAGCGAGAGTCTAATATTAGTAAAGAGTTTAAGGATTATATTAAGGTACTTAAGGTAAGTCTTAAGGTCCTTCGAGGCGATAATAATATTATTAATAAATACATAGGCATATTCCTTATATAGTTATAAGAGTTTATCTATATGTTAAAGCAGTCGGCGCAAGCCGTACTTACCGACGTTCAAGCCCTAAGGGGCCTGGGCTACCTCTGCCTTAATAGTGCGGAGGACCTCCTCGAAGAAGGGCTACTCTATAGGGTATATAATAACATACCTAGCTTCTATTACTGAGTTTACTTACTTAGCTATAATATAATAATAAGTATCCCCTCTAGGGGTATTAATAAGAGCCCTCTTAAGGGCTATATTAATAATATACTCTATATATATAATAAGGTAGTTAAAAAAGGAGCGGCCTTTATTAATTATATTAATACTAAACTCTCTAGTAAGCTCTTATATATTATTGGTATTAAAAGGTACATCTTATATAAGCTTAGTACGTTTATATATAGGGTCTAGTACTAATATAATTAAGGATTCATTATAGGTTATAGGGATAAGGATAAGGAAGAGGGAGAGGTATAAAGCCCTACTTATAATAGTAGAGCTTCTTATGCTTCTAGCTATAAGAACCTCTTAAGAAAGATCTCTTTAGTTAAGGAGTTATCTTATATAGTAGCTTTTACCTTACTAGAAGGTGTAGCGAGGGTATTACTACGAGAGCCTTAGTAGCCCGTTTAGCTCTAATACAATTAGCCCCGGTGTAGCGCGTATCTAACTTTATATAGTAATATTTAGAGGGGTTATTTATAAGTAGTAGGAATATATAGGGTTCTTATATTATTTTCCTTAACTAATAAAGGGTATAAGTTAAAATACCTATATAGTATTTCCCGAATTATACCTATAAACTAGGTGAATTTATTATAGTCTTTTTGAGTTCGGAATTACACCGCAGCCCCTTCGCAAAAGGACTATAATAAATTTACCTAGTTCGCAAGTATAATTTGGGAAATACTATATAGGTATTTTAACCTATACCCTCTACTAGTTAAGGAAAATAATATAAGAACCCTATATATTCCTACTACTCGCAAGCAAACCCTTTAAATATTATATAAAGTCGGACGCGCGCTGCACTAGGGCTAATTATATTAGAGCTAAATAGGCTACTAAGGCTCTTATAGTAATACCCTCGCTAAACCTTCTAGTAAGGTGCTACGAAAGCTACTATATAAGATAACTCCTTAACCCAAAAGGTTAACCTTCTAGCAAGGTACTAAAGGTAAAAGCTACTATATAAATAACTCCTTAACCTAAAAGGTTAACCTTCTAGTAAGGTATTAAAAGTATTATAAACGCTATTATATAAGAGGTAACTCCTTAACTAAAGAGGTCTTTCTTAAGAGGTTCTTATAGCTAGAAGCATAAGAAGCTCTACTATAAGCAGGGCCTTATACCTCTCCCTCTTCCTTATCCTTATTTATAAAGTCCTAGGTATACCTATAACCCACGATAAATCCTTAACTATATTAGTACTAGACCCTATATAAAAAAACGGTAAGCCTGCGCGAGGTATACCCTTTAATACTAATAATACGCGAGAGCTTACTAGAGAGTTTAGTATTAATATAATTAATAAAACCCGCTCCTTTTTTAACTACTCTATTATATATAGAGAGTATATTATTAATATAGCCCTTAAGAGGGCTCTTATTAATACCCCTAGAGGGGATATATATTATTATATTATAGCTAAGTAAGCGGACTTAGTAATAGAAGCTAGGTAAGTTATTATATACCCTATAGAGTAGCCCTTCTTTAAGCAGGTCCTCTATACTATTAAGGTAGAGGTAGCCTAGGCCCCTTAGGGGAATATTAGTAAGTATAGCTTATGCTAACTAATAGAGAGAGCGTTGCTAATTATAGTATAGTAGTAGATAAAGCGGTAATAGAGGCGGTATTAGTAGCGCGGGTAGTACGCGAGAGGATAAGTTAATAGTTTCGTAATCTATTCAATAATTAAAAACCACGTTATTATTAATATAAAGTTAAAGGTTATAAGGCTGTGGGCACGTATAAGTGCGGCTGTGGTTAGGAAAGGTGGTTAGCAACTTAGAAGGTTATTAGGGATCACGTGACCGAAGGCTATGTATTGTCAGGAGGCGCGGAGTCAGAAGGTCTATTGCACTTAAGCAGGTAAAATCACTATGCAGTAGCCAGAGGCCATTATAGTCTTTTTATAAGGGGGCTGCGGCGTAATTCTAAACTTAAGAGTTTAGCTATAATATATTAAGTATAAGTAAGCGAATTACGGAATCCTATAAGTACTACCTTGAAGTATTCTTATTTATAGTAGCTAACGATAGTAAATCAATCTTAATATTCCTTCTTAATAAGGATATAATAAAAAAAGGATTACGTATTAACTATAGTAATCTATAGTTTATTATAATGGCATTTAATAACGTCTTATTATAGTAATATAGGGTAAATATTAGGGATCATAGCCTTATTAAGAGTATATAGATCCACGACTATTTAATCTTTATACTTACTATCTATAATTCGCTATATTATAAATACTAGGGCTTTAAATATTATAGGTCTAAAGTTACCCTACTTTATATTGTTTTAAGTATAAAGCTTATCTAAGGTTTTATTAATAAGCTTTTTATCCTCTTTACTGATAAGGTATGGTTATTATTTAATATTTATATTCTACTATCTTTTAATAAATTTAACTTTAAGGTATTAGTCTTCTAGAAGGTTAAGTAGTCCTTAGTTCTTCTAGACAATAGGGTAATATAATATAACCTCCTTAAGGTATTAAATAGCTTTAGTATCTTACTTATAAATATATATACCTTCTTTAGTAATAACTACTAGTAAGCCTTTAGGCTTATTTATACCTTTTTTACTATTTAAGTTAATATTCCCTTTATAAATATCTCCCTAATTTAATATTAGATTATCCTTTATTACGCCTTAGTTTATAAGTATTTCTTTACTAATTAGATTAGAGATTTCTACGTATCTCTTAAGTTTGGAATTACGCCGCAGCCCCTTTATAAAAAGACTATAACAAATTCACCTAGTTCGCAAGTATAATTCAGGAAATACTATATAGGTATTTTAATCTATACCCTCTACTAGTTAAGGAAAATAATATAAGAACCCTATATATTCCTACTACTCGCAAGCAAACCCTCGCATATAAAGTTAGACGCGCGCTATACTAGGGCTAATTATATTAGAGCTAAATAGGCTACTAAGGCTCTTATAGCAAAGCTACTATATGGGATAACTCCTTAACCTAAAAGGTTAACCTCCTAGTAAGGTATTAAAGGTAAAAGCTACTATATAAGATAACTCCTTAACCTAAAAGGTTAACTTTCTAGTAAAGTACTCAAAGTATTATAAATACTATTATATAAGAGGTAACTCCTTAACTAAAGAGGTCTTTCCTAAGAGGTTCTTATAGCTAGAAGTATAAGAAGCTCTATTACTATGAGTAGGGCTTTATACCTCTCCCTCTTCCTTATCCTTATCCCTTAATTATATTAATACTAGACCCTATATATAAAAACGCTAAGCTTATGCGAGGTACGTTTTTTAATACTAATAATATACGAGAGCTTACTAAAGAGTTTAGTATTAATATAATTAATAAAACCTGCTTCTTTTTTAATTACTCTATTATATATAGAGAGTATATTATTAGTATAGCCCTTAAGAGGGCTCTTATTAATACCCCTAGAGGGGATACTTATTATTATATTATAGCTAAGTAAGTAGACTTAGTAGTAAAAGCTAGGCGGGTTATTATATACCCTATAGAGTAGCCCTTCTTCGAGCAGGTCCTCTATACTATTAAGGTAGAGATAGCCTAGGCCCCTTAGGGGAATATTAGTAAGTACGGCTTGCGCTAACTAATAGAGAGAGCGTTGCTAATAATAGCATAGCTACGAAGGCGTTAGCTAACCTGATAGAATAAGAGGATTATGAAAATAGTAATAACTTCTAGCGGATAAAGCGGTGATAGAGGTACTATTAGCAGCGTAGGTAGTACGCGAGAGGAAAAGTCGATAGTTTCGTAGTTTAAATAATTAAAAACTACGTTATTATTAATATAAAGTTAAAGATCGTGAGGCTATCTAGTATAACAAGCACGTATAAGTATAGCTATAGTTAGGAAAGTTACGATTATATAACCAAAGGCTATATATTATTAGGAGGCGCGGAGTTAGAAGGTCTGTTGCACTTAAGCAGGTAAAATCACTATGTAGTGGCCAGAGGCCTCTACTTATTTATTAACTAATAATTCTAATACCTAAACAAGTATAGCAAGCTTGTAATCTAAAAGATCAAAAATAGCATAGTATATAGGATTCTTATATAATAATATTAAGAAAGCTACTTATAGTTAATTATAAGTCTTTACTTCGAGGTATCTATTAGACCTAAAGAGCGATAAGGTACTAAGTTTAGTACCTTATTTAATCTTTAAAAGGGATAGAGCGTTATTAATAATAGGAACGAATAGTAAATTACTTATATATATATATATATATATACCCTTTATACCTTAGGCTAAATAGAAGGGACTCTACTTTACTAATAGTATATTAATTTAAATAATTAAGCGATTATATAGTATAATAGTTACGTTTCTAGTAATATATATATTATAAACCTTTAGAAGGACTTTTAAATAAATCTATAAAGGAATCCAAATATTACTATATAATATAATCTAAATATATAATTCTAAGTTTAAGATATTAAGCCTATTAAGTATATTAAAGTCTTACTGTATAAGCAGGCTAGTATCTAAATATAGGATAAGCTATACGCCTATATATACCTTAGTACTTATTATATAACTATTAGGTTATTATCCTTATATAAGAATTAAGAAGGTTACCTAAGTAATAATCTTAAGGCGTCTAACGCCTTAGAGCTTAAATACCTTAAGTTCTCTTAAGAGAGCATACAACTATTATAAGTAAGCTTTACTTATAACTGAGTAGTCCGCGCTAGTATTAATATAGATTATAATTAGTAGCTTATTATAATCGCCTTAGATAATAATCTTAGTATATATAATAATATAAATATATAACTATATATCGCTATAGCTTACTAGGACTAATAAGCGTTATACTTAGCTAAGGAGATAGAAGGGTCTAATATAAGAAGATACTCTCGACGTTAATATATAGCTTAGTGTTATAAAGGTATATTTTATAAGAGTAGATTCTAGGATCCTTAAGGAGCGAATTTTAGAATAAATTAATATTAAAAATAGAGGACCTATCCTTATATCTAGGGATATACCCTAGAGAGCGTTTATAATAATAAGTAAATTATATAACTAGGTTAATATACTTAGGATTATCTTCTTATTACTCTTAGTTATCCTTATTATTAGTACTAATAACTAAATCTTCTTTATATAAATCTAAATCCTCGCTAGCTTTATTATACTAGATATAGTTAAAGTTACCCTTATCTAATAAAATATATACTTCCTCTTCTATTTACCTATAACTAGTCTCTTTTAATATATATACTAAAAGGTAACTAGGTAGTTAAAGATACTAAATATATTAACGAGGCTAGTTATATTAATATTTAAGCCTTTATTGTTAATTAAACTAAATCTCCTTATAAGAGGAACTTAATAAGGGTTTAGTAGTAATATTAGTAGCTTGCTTTATAGGTCTTAATAATAATAAACTAGATATAGTCTCTTTTAGGTTTATATAATATAAGTAATAAGTAGTAGTAATATAGCTTATTCTTAAGGTTTCTTTTAGTAATAATTATATTAAAGTAGTTCCTATATAAGTTATCTTAATAAATAGTTAGACTAATACTTACTAGTATCCTTTAGTAACTATTTAATACTAACTAGGGACTTTTTTCTATAGGCTTATAATAAACTTAATATAGTTTATCTTACTAGTTAGTTATAGAATACTTATGGCCTCTGGCTACTGCATAGTGATTTTACCTGCTTAAGTGTAATAGACCTTCTAACTCCGCGCCTCCTGATAATATATAGCCTTCGGTTACGTGATCGTAATTACTAACTACCTCTCCTAACTATAGCTATACTTATACGTGCCTATAGCCTCACGATCTTTAACTTTATATTAATAATAACGTGGTTTTTGATTATTTAATAGACTACGAAACTATTAACTTTTCCTCTCGCGTACTACCCGCGCTGCTAATACCGCCTCTATTACTACTTCGTCCGCTAGAAGTCGTTACTATCTTTACTATGCTATCGTTAGTAACGCTCTCTCTATTAGTCGGCGTAAGCTATACTTACTAACGTTCCCCTAAGGGGCCTGGGCTGCCTCTACCTTAATAGTGCGGAGGACCTGCTTAAAGAAGGGCTACTCTATAGGGTGCGTAACGACCTGCCTAGCTTCTACTACTAAGTCTGCTTACTTAGCTATAATATAATAGCGAGTATCCCCTCTAGGGGTATTAATAAGAGCCCTCTTAAGGGCTATACTAATAATACGCTCTCTATATATAACGGAGTAGTTAAAAAAGGAGCGGGTTTTATTAATCGTATTAATACTAAACTCTCTAGCGAGCTCTCGCGCGTTGTTAGTATTAAAGGGCGTGCCTCGCGCGGGCTTAGCGTTTTTATATGCGGGGTCTGGTGCTAATATAGTTAAGGATTTGTTATAGGTTATAGGTATGCCTAGGACTTCGTGGATAAGGAAGAGGGAGAGGCATAAGGCCCTGCTCGTAGAGCTTCTTATGCTTCTAGCTATAAGAACCTCTTAGGAAAGACCTCTTTAGTTAAGGAGTTACCTCTTATATAGTAGCGTTCGCAGCACCTTGCTAGAAGGTTAACCTTTTGGGTTAAGGAGTTATCTCGTATAGTGGCTTTTACCTTCAGCACCTTACTCGAAGGTCGACCTTTTAGGTTAAGGAGTTATCTCGTATAGTGGCTTTGTGAGTTAAAGTTCTTTGTGTGTCTTAGGCCTAGACTAATCCGAGTTAGCGCAGCGCCTTGCTAGAAGGTTTAGCGAGGGCGTTTCCAGGCCACGAGAGCCTTAGTAGCCCGTTCAGCTCCGATATAATTAGCCCCGGTGTGGCGCGCGTCCGACTCTATGATATTTAGAGGGTTTGCTTGCGAGTAGTAGGAACATATAGGGTTCCTATATTATTTTCCTTAACTAGTAGAGGGTATAGGTTAAAATACCTATATAGTGTTTCCCGAATTATGCCTGCAAACTGGGTGAATTTATTATAGTCTTTTTGCGAAGGGGCTGCGGCGTAATTCCGAGCTCAATAGAATACTTATAACTAGTTCTATATTTATTTTATTATATATAATAATTAATACCTTAGATTCGCTCTCCTTACTATCCTTATAAAGTTAAACAACCTTAGTGATCTAGTATTAAATATTATATTAGTTATATATATTATATAGAGTATACCTCTCTTTTATTAAATATACTTTAGTAATTTAATATAATAAATAAAAACGTTTAAGTAATAACTCCTTTTAATAATCTAATCTATAATTAGGGTCCTTAAGTTCTATCTTCTTATTTAATATTAGGTTAGTATAATACTAGTCTAAGGTATACCTTAATAAGGTTTAATATAAGTTAAGGGTAGCTATAGCTAGGTTCTTCTTATCTAACTTAATATAGCTATTAATAGTATTAATAAACTAATATGTATTCTAGTAGATAGTCTTTAAGCTACTATGAATATATATATTATTAACTTCGTTATTATATAAAAATAAATTAAATAACTTAATTATATTAATCTTCAAGCGAGGAGTGCTATACCTAGGCTTAGTAGCTAATATACTAGGTATTGCTTATACTACCCCTTCCTTATTCACAGAGAGAAGGAATATAAGAAAGTTATAGCTAACTAAGAACCTCTTAGGGTTAGATAAGGGTTTAATAATATCTCTTAGTCTAGCTAGTAATTAAAGGTATTAATCGCCTTAATTATTACTACTACTATAGCTAGAGCTACCTCCTCTACTATTTTAGCCTTAAGGGTTACTATTATTACCTCTATTAATAGGGTCTCTAGGTAGTATAAGTAGTAGTAGTAGTAGAGCGTCCTCTATATATTTAATATCCTAATTATATCTTTTACCCTTCTTAAGGTTTAATAGTCTAGCTTTAGATTCCTATAAGCCTATTTTATTATAATACTTACCCTAGCTATAAGCGCTTAGGTAACTCTATAATTCGCTTAGCTTAAGTATAAAGGGGCTACTTAGTCCATTTCCTTAGGTTAGGAATAATATAGATATCTCTTTACTTTCCTTAAATAATATATAATATATATTTAAACTTAGCTTTAATATTAATATAATAATAATATGCTTTAATATAAGTTTAGGAGGTAGGGTTTATAAAGTATTTATAAAACTTTATTTAAACTTATAATATTCCTCTAGAATTAATAGAAGTACTAAGAAAGCTTTAGGAATTTCTATTATATTAAGTTTAGATATAGGTTTCAAGATATCTAAATTATCTATAGCTTTAGCTCTTAAGGTCTTATAACCTCCCCTCTCTTTATCCTCTTTTAAAGGGAGTATTAAGTATAATATCTAGCCCTACTTAATCTCTATCTTAATATATTAATTATAATAAAGGAGGTTAAGGTAATACTATTATCTAATAATATTAGTAAATGGTTATAAGTTTATTATCTATACCTTTAGACCCTTATCTTAAATATATTAAGTAGTTTTATATACCTTTCTATATGGTGATAAGTTTTAAATATATCTATATTAATTCTTTGAATATTGTTTAAAGTTTTTATAAGTAATAGTTATAATATATACCTTTATAAGTAATCTAAGGAAGGTATACCTAATTTAAATAAGTAATATATAGAACTTTTTAGGATATTACTTAAGTATTACTATAAGGTTTATAATAATTAAATAGTTAATAAGTTCTAAGAGGTTAGACTGGAGGCCTTTTTTAATCTGATAATTAGAAAGTAGCTTATAAGGTATTATTATTAATAAGGTTTATTATCTCTTTAGGATATTCCTTAGTTAAGGAAATCTTTAAGGTTTAATATCTCTAAGGGATATCTCTAAATTAAGGGAAAAAGTAAAAGGTTAATATCTCTTTTTAATATTTCTTAGTTAAGGGAAATAAGTAAAGAGTTAAGATCTCTTATTAATATTTCCTAGTTAAGGGAAAGGGGGAGTTTAGAGGCTTTTAATAATATATAATACCTATAAGTATTAACTACTAAGATACTACTTTATATAAACTTAATAGGGTTAGCTATTTAGATAGTTAAATACCTTCCTTAATTATAAAGGATATCCTTAGTTATAAGGAGATATAGCTAACTATAAGGTCGTGCTACTAATTAATATAATCTATATAGTAAGTAAGAAATATAGGGAAAAAATCTATAATTTTAGAAGGTTTTCTCCTTAAAGGCGATAAGCCTTTTTGTAAAGGTTTACTACGTTTAGGTATATTTAACGCGTTAGTCGTGTTAAGCGCCCTTGGGCGGGATAACCGCGCTAAGCGTGTTTAGTACTCAAAAATATCTAAAGAGTAGCTATACCCTCAAGCTTATAGGGCTTATATATAATATTATATTTAGAACTACCCTAGAGTTATATAATTAAATCGCGCGCGGTATATATAGCGCGATATATTATAATTTGATATAGGCTTATAGGATCCCTATAGTATATTAGCCTTAGGGACCCTAGGGGTATAAGCTTAAGTATATATATTGGGATAGGATAAGATAGACTTAGCTACGCAGCTTTCGAAAAAGCCCCCTTAGCGCACGGGCCTATTGCAGGAAGACTATAGAGTAGAGCGTAGAGGAGAGGAGCATAGCGGACTTTATTATGATTTATTAATTATTATAATATAAACCTTAATAATCCTATACCTCGTTTTTTAGTATTTCTCTTAGTAAATCCGCGCCTAATTTAGATTATCCCTTTTAATTAGGTTTATAAATTATTCTATATATCTTTTAAGCCTACTTTTAATATTCATATTTATTTATAAGTAAAGCTATATTATTTATTATCTTTCTAGTTCCTATTAGCTCTAGCCCTTTCTAATAATACCCAGAGGCGGATTCTTTTCCTCTTTTTAATAGCTTTTATAGGCTTCTTAGAGAGTTAGGTGCCTTTACTACGTCTATATATCCCTACTATTAATATATATATATATATCATTAATTTACTTTAAATATAATAATAACTTAAGAAATTTATAAGTAACGAATAATAACGATATAAATAACGACGAAAACGTAGTTTAAAGAGAGTAAGATATTTATAAACCTACCTTAGTTCCGAGGGAATAGTAATAGCTATTCTTTCTTATAGAATTAAGGTAGGAACGATATAGACCTTAAAATCCTCTCTTTCTCTCTTTTTATATTATTAGTAGGTTCTAGCGAGTATATTCCTTTCCTTACCCCCTTATATATTATTATAACTACTATTATTTAACTACTAAGTTATAGCT
>JAVHLU010003470.1:0-11127 GCA_036785755.1 Colletotrichum ledebouriae
TCCTTAACTAGTAGAGGGTATAGGTTAAAATACCTATATAGTATTTCCTAAATTATACCTATAAACTAGGTGAATTTATTATAGTCTTTTTGCGAAGGGGCTGCGGCGTAATTCCGAGCTTAATAATTAACTTACTAACTTCTTATAGTAAGATAATATTATTACTAATTTAATTAATAACTTAATATAAATAAGAGACTTAAAAAAAGATTTTTTTTATAAGTAAGAGACTTAGGGATTTTAAGGGGAAAAAAATTACCCTCTAATTATTATATATTAATAACTTTAACTAGCTCTAAGCTCTAACCTTAGACTCTAGTATTTAATTAAATAGATTTCTCTTTTAATATTATTCTAATTTATCTATTTAGATTTAAGCTATTTAGTTAAAAACTTTGTATAATTAGGTTATATTTAAACAAAAAAATTATATAACTAGATTATAATCTAAATAGGTTTATAATATAAATAGATTATATTTAAAAATAATACTTATCTAGTAGGATTATATTCTAAAAATTATATCCCTATAGTAGGATTATATTTAAATTATATAGCCTAAATAGCTAGATTTTATTTAAAAAATATAATATATATAGCTAGATTTTATTTAGAGTACGTTCTACCCTTTTAACTAATAGAATCCAGGCCTATAGCCCCCGCCTACCCGTAGCAATAGTTAGGTTAGGTCAGGTTATGTGGTCGGGTCATGTCAGGTAGGGGTGCAATGGTCAGTTGAGCTGTAGTCTCGGGCTCGAGGCTCCATCGCTGCTAGAAATTCAGGGTTCCTAGCCAAGTTGCCGTCGATGGACCCGGTCCATGAGCTGGCTGGCTGCCAGTGAGGGGGGAACAGATGGAAGTCCTGGGCACCCCAGGGCATGGGGCGGCACGCTGCCCGTCTGTGCCAATCACCCAATCTCCTGGTGCTTCTGCAGGCTCCGAGTCTGGGACTCGCTGGCTGCGATCACCCCCACCAGCGTCACATTTTAGCATCGCAGAGTACGGGCACCGCAGGCACCAGCATTACCGTGGCACTGCGCAACGCGCTCATGGTATATCTTTCAGGCTGTAAGGTAATGGAAGGCAGGTACTATCAACAGATCAGCACCTCGAGTTGCCCTTTGGGACTGAGAATGGCAGGAATGGTGGCGGGGACCCCAAAAAGGACACCCCCCTTACGTACCTACCGATCAGATGCTTGCTGATGCTCGTAATCGATGATTTTGTCGCATCTTCTTGTCTGCTGAGCGACACGCAACCTCACTTCTTACCCTCCATCATTCACCTCACTTCCCGCCTCTCTCCTCACGCTCTCGCCCTCGCCATCGATCCCGAAACGTTTGCCTCGCCTTCCGCTGCAGGTACTTCCACGGCGCCTCTGACGGTATTTGTAAACTCGTGGCTTGGTTGTCCTTCCGTTTGCTTCCTTCGCGCCTAGCCCAGCATAGGTAAAGGGCAGACGTATCAGTACCAACACCGGCGTTGAGTTGCGAATTGCTTGGGCGTATTTGGTTGCAGACCGATGCGATCCTTCCCATTCCCTGAATCACCAAAAGCTGACGCCGATTTCCAAGCTCATCGTAGTATTGCGAGCCTTCGACCTACGCTACACGCACGCATCCCGCGCTGACTGCGCTGACTGTGCTGCGCTACCACTTTTCGGTACTTGCCACAGACGTGAGGGAAACCATTTCTGGTCTCGATTTCGTTGCGCCCGCTCTTGTCTGGTCCAAGGAAAGGCTACAGACCAGGCCCTCCTTCTTAGCCCCCCTTGCGCATCTCGGAACACCCCCGGCTGCCCGGCTCTGCTTCTCCTGATACGTGGATTGAGAAATCATTCTGTCACCCGTTTCTTTGAGGGCCTGTGGCGACGCTGTGCCCATTCTCGTTTTACCCCGTCTGTCGCAACGGTACGTGGTCAGCAGCCTATTCTAGGAGCAGAAGCAAGGCTGCGCCATTTTTGCTCGCATCGAGGGGCAAACAACAGCAGGCGGCCGCAAAGCTTGGGCAAATCTACAGCCGCTCATCGCGATCGGAGCTACTCCGCCCAAAGAAATCCGAGAGGTGCAGTTCGACTGTTGAGCGCTCCTATTGTATGCGCCTCCCACTTCGACCGGCCCCCCGTCGAACCTCACGGCATCCGCACGACCCTACCTTCTCTACTGCCACAAGCCTAGGCTACCGCTGCTCTGGCTGCTGTCAACGTTTCAGTGGCTATATTCGTTCCCTCCCCTGGAGAATCTGACGGCACCATAGTCGGGCCTTTCTTCTTCAGATACACTTCGTATAAGGACCGACGCCGGAAGCTCGCATTATCCCTTCCAAGGCATCGAGCTACATGCACGTGTGTTCGTTGGACGGCATCTTAGTCTGCACACACAAACTTCAATCCGTGGACATCGTCAACCGCTTGCGCCGACGCGACTTCCTGACTCACGGGCTATATTCCCATCATGACTCCTACCCCGCCGTCTACGACCCCCTCCTCAGGATCCGGTCGGTCTCCCGAGGAAAACTTTCGAGTCGTAAGAAAGAGAAATAGAGTACCCCTTAGCTGCTACCCATGTAGAACTAGAAAGTAAGTCGCGGACTCCTGCTTGTCTATCTCTGAACTCATTCTTTACTAACTTGCATTGTAGATTGTAAGGCTCTCCGTTACCCAAAGGTCGATTATCCAAACTAACCCTATAGTAGGAAGTGTGACAGGAGTCACCCATGCAGTAATTGTGTAAAGCGTGAGGGCACCGATACGGCTTCATGTTCCTACGCAACTCCTTCTGCACGCAAGAAGAACCAAAGTCAAGGCGCTTCAAGCCCTGATGACATGCAGAATCGTATTGACCGCTTAGAAGGCCTAGTTTTGTCTTTGATGCATGGAGGCGCGGATATTGATCCTGCAACCGCCGCAGCAGCGGCCGCCGCGACTGGCAGCTCGAATAGCAAATCGACCACCGAGAGTACACCCGCCTCCGCGAAAATGGATAACGACGAAGAAGCAATGCGAGACGGCGACGACAGTGATCCGGATGGCGGGTTGGCGACATCCTTGGGCGTGTTGAAGGTCGACACGGATAAGGGCAAGTCCATGTACATTGGACAAGAACACTGGCATACAATATTGGCGGACATCTCGGAAGTGAAAACATACTTTGTGAACCACAAGAAGGAGCTGGAAAAAAGTTACGAGAAGGTAATGATGTCGAAACCGGCCAGCGCCAGGGAAGGGCCGACGTTCTTATTGGGAGCTGCGCCGGCTACCGAAGTTGAACTGCGCGCCGAGTTGCCGCCTAAATCGGCTGTACTCACTCTGTGTTCAAGATATTTCAACTCCATGGACAACGCGGTCAATATCATTCATTCGCCGACTTTCCAGCAACAGCTCCGGGTGCACTGGCAAGATCCCTCAAAGACGCCCATAATGTGGCTGGGTCTTCTTTACTCAATCCTGACTTTGGCTATGCTCAGCTACCACAAGGTTGGAGATGAGCCACCAGAGTGGAGAGGGAGAACTTTGGATCTGGCATCCGAATACCGTCTGCGCACTGTGCAATGCTTGATCGCGGCCGACTACACGAAACCGGTCGAATACACCGTAGAGACAATGCTTCTTTACGTTTTTGGGGAATATTCGTCGCGGTGGGACGCCGATCTAGGCCTCTGGCTGATCGTATCGCTGCTCACCAGAGTTGCTTTCCGGATGGGCTACCATCGCGATGCGAAGTGGTTCCCCTCTCTAACACCATTCCAAGCTGTAAGGAAGCAGGCGCCTCAGTCAATCGCTGGATTATTCGCTGACTTCGGAACAGGAAATGAGGCGACGAACGTGGGCGCTGGTGAGAATGGCAGATACGGTCTTTTCGCATCAAGTGTCACTACCGTCGATGATCTATGGGCATGATTGCGATACGCAGCTGCCAAATAACATTTTCGACGAGGAGTTTGGACCAGACACGAAAGTATTGCCTCCCTCGCGGTCGAAAACCGAACCAACTCCGATTGCGTACATGATCGCCAAGTCCAAGCTTTGCATTGAGATGGGCGACATTCTTCAGGCGACCAACCGAGTGGGTAGACAGGTGCCGTACGATGAGATTCTGCGGTTTGATGCCCGTCTCCGAGAGATCAATCAAGAATTGCCACCACATCTCAAGGTTGCACCTCTGGAGGGCTCTCATGACCCGGTGACACTGATTATTGCGAGGTTTAACATTAACATCCTCTACCTCAAGATCATCTGCCTTCTGCACAAGAAATACGTCCCTCGGGCGAGACAGAACCCGCGGTACGCCTACTCCCGCAGAAGCGCAGTCGAGGCCGCTTTGGAAACATTGCGGCATTTGGTCACGCTTGACAGGGAATCTCAAGCCAACGGCAGACTCCGGTCACTGAGGTGGTTCGTGAACTCGATCGCGACGAAGGATTTCCTCCTTTCTGCTATGCTGGTAGCTCTCGACCTGCACTTTGATCGCGTCGCTGAGATGAGCAACGATCGGAGGTCTTCAGAGTCAGCAATGTTCTGGACGCCGGAGCAGCGGATTGAGATGCTGAGCAACCTCGAGACAACGAAAGAAATCTGGAGGGGGCTATCCGAATCGTCTATGGAGGCTTTCAAAGCCACGAAGGTGCTTGAGATCATGCTGGAGAAGATCAAGAGCCCAAGTCCCGAGGGAGCTGGTGCCTTCAAGAGTGAGCAGTCCGCAAGTTTCGACAGTAGTCCGGAAATGCAGACCGAACACAACGCCGCTATGACGCTAGGCATGCTCTCTGGGGGTATGACGCCCAACACGGCAGCTGCCCTTGAGAGCAGCATGCAGGGCCAAAACGCCTTCGGTGGAATGGACTTTGGCGTGTCTCTGCCAATGTCGGGTACAGGCATGGCGCCCAATTATTCCGGAGTTGACTTCGGTGGTATGAATGGCGTGGGATCTTCGCTCTCAATGTTCACGAACCTTGAGCCTGGGGGAGATTTCCCCGCCAACTTTGATTGGGTATGTTACAACCTTTACTATCGAAATACTGACCAGGGGCTGACCAACTTCAGAATGCCTTTGAGTCCTTCACGCAAAATGCGAACTGGGCAGCAGACACTGGCTTCCAGCAGATTTACCCCGGGCAGCCATCTCCTGATACGGACGCTTTCGGCATGCCGTATGGCAATGGAAATGGGAGCGCCAACATGGCAGGTTGAGCAACTCGACACTGACTACATAAGTCGCGGTGTAATTCAGGGGGTTAATTCGATGACGATGTGATTGACAGGATTGTGAAAGTTGGAGCGATTGGCCATTTGGTCAGGTAGAGGAGGAAGACGGAGATTCCGCGTTTGAAATGCTTGGAAAGAGAAAAGGTTAGTAGTATGTGCGTGGCAGGAACCAACGGATCGGAGATTCCGTTTTAGGAGATAACTATAGAGGGCTTACCTTAGGTATATTTAGCCCTAGCTTAGTATTAGAGTAGAACTCAGAAGAATTAACCCTACTTATATATAACTATATCTACCCTAACTAAGAGGCTTTTTCTAGCTCTTACTCTAAGATATTATTAAAATCTATTAAGTTTTATATTTTATAGGTATTTAGGAGGCTAAAGACCCTTATTATAATATTTTTAAGCTATTATAACTTAGTAATAGGTTATTATAAGCGTTATTTATATCGATCTTTAATAATATCCTATCCCTATATAAACTTATTTATTTACCCCCTTTTTATTAATAACTAATTATATAAGCTTATGGATATTAATAGAAACTAGTACTAAGCTTAAACTATTATTATAAGACGTTTTATATTAAAACTAGTAACTCTAGAGAGGTTTAATACTATTAGTATTATAAGCTACGCCTAGGTTAAGCCTACCTAGGTTTCTACCTAGGTTTACTACCTTAGGGAGCTACCTAAGACCTACCTAGGGCTTACTTAATTTTTCCCTATAGATTAATAAAATCTCTATTAGAGAGGAAAACTTCCCCTTTTCTTCTTTAGCTTAAATAAATAATATTATAGTAACTTCTTATTAAATAAACTTAGGTCTAACCCCTTATATATTTAAGCTTATTATTATAATAATAATAATAAGTTAAGTATTACTCCTTATTAGTTAGTAAGATAATTAATAATAATATAGCTAAAACTTAAAATAAGCTATTATAAGCTAATTTAATAGTAGTAATAGAGTCCCTCTAGTAATAGTTATAAGAGGTTAAATAGGGGAATAGCTAATATATAGCTACATGAACCCCTATAAATACTACTAATAAGGTATTAATAATACTTAGTATAATATACTAGAAGCTATTACCCCTACTCTTAAAATTTTTAAGTAAAGAAAAGAAATATATTACTTAGATATAATAAATAAGATATAAAATTACTATAAATAAGGCGTTCTATACTATAGATATAGAGGTATAATACCTTATTAACTCCTACTTAGATATTATACCCTAATAAGTAGTCTCTACTTTCTATAGAGCTAGGGGGGGTAAGGGAAAATATAACCCTAAGGACTTTATAACTTACTTAGACTAGATATATAAGGACTTAAATATCTAGTTATAAGCTATAGCTTAGAAATAAACCTTCTAATAAAAAGAGAATAAATCCCTAGTAACCTTTTTATTAAGATTTAAGTAAATATTAGTTAATATAAGTAGTATAAACTAGCTTAGTTAAGTCTAGATCTCGCTTTTAGAGGCTTCCCTTACCCCTAAGCTAAGGAATTAGCTAATTATTATTAACTTATTAGCTAATTATAATAGCTAGCTCTTAAAGGTCTAGAGTATTATATAGAAAATAGAGTACTAAAAAATCTCTAATAACTACTTAGTAATTTACTAGAGACCTATTATCAAGGATACTAAGGGGAATATTTATATAACTAGAGCTATATATATCTTATAAGTTAAGGAGGTGAGATATTATAATTATTAAAACTCTAGGTTCTCCTTAGGTACTTCTCTAATATAATACTAATAGCTTTAGAAGGATATAAAGGACCCCTATACTTATTATACTTATAGAGCTAGAGGTTATATTACTTAGCACTACCCTAATAAGGAGAATTAGTTACTTAGGGTTATAAAAATAAAAACTTTAAAAGAAGAACTAGTATATTATAAAGTTATTTTTAATTACTAAGTAATAACTAACTTCTTAAAAGAAAATAAGAAGTTAGGAAAAGACTAACTCTAGAGTAAAATTAGACCCTAGAGCTTACTAAAGAGGAGATATTAAATTAGGAAGAATATAAATAGGAATAACTAGCTAATAATAAGCTTATTATTATTTAAGTTAGAGTTAATAGAGGATATCTAGCTTATACTCTAGTAGATACTAGGAGTAATACTTATATAATAATTAACTTTTCTCTAGCTTAATACCTTTACTTTCTATATTAGAAAGGGCTAGAACTAGTAGGAACTATAAAAGATAATAAATAATATAACTCTACTTATAATTAGGTAAGAATATTAAAAGTAAGCTTAAAAGATATATAGAATAATTTATAGATCTAATTAAAAGAGATTATCTAAGTTGGGCGCGGATTTACTAAGAAAATACTAAAAAACGAGGTATAGGATTATTAAAGTACTAATTATAATAATATATATATAATACTAAAGTCCGCTACGCTCTACTCCTCTACGCTCTACTCTATAGTCCTCTTATAATAAGTCTATAAACTAAGGGAGTTTTTTAAAAGCTATATAGCTAAGTCTATTTTATCCTATTCTAATTATCCCCTCGAGACTCTTTATAATATTATAAAAGAGAGTCTTAAAAATAAATAAAACTACTTTATAGAAATAGTAAATAAACTCTATCTATAGATCTATTTTATTAATAATATCTTCTAAGTAACTAATCTTATTATTAAAAAAGTCCCTTAGGTTTAACTATTTTTTACTATAAGTTATATCTTAATAATAGCCTTATTACCTCTTCCTCTTTATTATACTCCTTATCCTCCTCTAATCCTTAGTATAGCTAAAACTACCCGCCTTATTATACTAAATATAAGAAGTTATAATAATACGCTCCCTTTAGCGTATTCTACTTAATTTAATCCTACTAGTTAACTCTCTACTAGATATAGTCTATATAGCTATAGTTATACTTATTTAAAGGACTAGGTCTCTTAAGATATAATAATATTTCTCTAAGTATAGTTCTTAGGCGTAGCTTAATAGTTATACTATAACTTAGCGTCTATAAGACCTATAACTAAAGCTAGTATCTAAGGTATTTAAGCTTATTATCTAGTATTTTAAACAAAGTAGACCTAGATAATAGTAATAATTTATAAATAAGTTAAGGAATATTTACTATAGGAGATAGCGTAATATTATTATTATTTCTAAAGTCTATTATATTATTATCTATAGGTAAAGGAGTAAGAGGGTGTAAAAGAAAGAAAGGTACTTTCTTAAAGTCTTCTTAGCTTAATAGGGTATCTCATAGAGCTATACTACTATTAATAGTTAAGTTATAGAACTTTATAGTAATTATAGATATATATTAAGTAACTAAGGGGATTTTAGAGTTAGAGAATAATATACTATTACTTAAGGTTATATTATTAAAATATAGAGATAGTAATCCTTCTTAAATTAGAGCTCTAGCTTATTTAATATACTAGAGGCTATATATAAATCTATCCCTCTAGTAAACTAAATTAATTATATAGGTATTAATTAATAGGAGCTTATAGAGTTATTAAGGGGCTCCTATCTTATAATACTATATATTAAGATCCTATATAGACTTAATAAAGCGCTAATTACTATTCTAGTCCTATATAGAGTTATAATAAAAGTAATAGCTAGTTAACTAGTTTATAAAGATTATAGCTTAGTAATAATTACTATAGTTTAGTAAAAAGAAAGCCCTAGTAATATCCTAACGATTCTTTACCTCTACTCTTTTAAGCTTTATAAAAGCCTTATTAATTTCTTTCCTAGGTTACTAGGCTAGTTTATAGATTAGAGTATAGATATTATAAGGGTAGCCCTTAATTATAAATATAAAAAGGGCTATAATCTCTAAGTTATCTAACTCCTCTTATCTTATTAGCTTCCCTTATATATTATGAAGGTCTCATAAATATTCTACCTAGACTAAAGTTATAATAAATAACTCTCTTTTATACTAGGTTATTAAGTAATTTATAAATTCTTAGTTCTATTATATACTAGAGGACTACTAGTATAGGCTTATCTTTATTTAGTATAGGGTTCTTTTTAGGTCTTATAGTATTAAATACTACTAAGGTATTAATAGGGTTAAATATAATATCTTTTAGGATACTAAGGGCTAAGTAGAGCGATATAAATAGTTTTATAAACCTAGGGTAGTTAAGATAATTTATAAAATTAGCTAGTTACTATAAGGTATAATCCCTCTTCTATTTCTTATAGTTATTCCTTCTTTTTATATTCTAGATATTTAATTCCTTTAATAATCCTTCCTCTCTATTTAACTCTTCTAGGTTAGTAGGAGTTATTAGACTAGGTTATAAATTAATATCCTTAGGTATTAGTAAGTTAATATCTATTCTATCTAAAGAGGAAACCTCTAGGTTTATAAATTAAGGGGCATACTTAGCTACTTAATATTTAATATCTCTTTAAGTTATCCTTTTCCTAATATCTTTATTTCTTAATTTAAAGTATTAATTATATAGAAGTCTATCTACTCTTAGTTAGATCTAGTATCTTTTAAGAGGTATTTTATTAGTAAAAGCTATTAATAAATAATTAATCTAAGCTTAATACCTTATCTTAATAAGCTATTTTAGAGGTACTAGGCTTCTAATCTATAGAAAAACCCTAAGCTAATTAATAAAATAGAGATTAGAGGCTTATAGTAAAGGGTTTATATATTAAAGTTCTATTAGGTTTAGCTATCCTATTAAAACTTCTTTAGTTTTATATCTTAGTAAAAAGCTCCTAGTAATAAGTATTAGAATCTATAGCTATCCTTTAGCTCCTCTCCTTAATTACTAATTATTATAAAACTAGTTTCTCCTATCTTATAAGTTATTTAGTAAACCTATAATAACTACTTTAGTAAACTTAGGTATTTATAAATAAATAAGGAGTATATTAGGGGACTTAGCTTTAATTTAAGTAATTATAATATCCTTTATATCTCTATCTTTAAAATTATCTTCTATACCTCTAACTATCTTATAGTAGAGTAGTTAGCTAGGCTTAGTAGGCCTCGTAAGGTAATAAGTAATTACTAAGATATCCTTAGTATATATTAGAGTTACTAATTTAAATATACTAATAGTAATAAATATACTAGCTATAACTTATTATAAGTATAAAGAGCGAATTATTTTCTCTACTACTTCTAAGGTTTTATTCTAATACTTAATAAGGATATATTTTAATACTATATTAAAAGGGTCTATTTAACTAGGGATATTATCCTTTCTAAGTAGAGGGTATATATTATATTTAACTAGCTAAGGCTAGTAACTAAGCTTATTAGGAGGTCTAAAGCCTAGGATATCTCTATTATTTTATTCCTATACTTAAAACCTACTTATACTTAGTTTATTAGGTATAAGCTCTATTAAAAGTCTAATTTTAAGGATAGGAAGGTTTAAGGATTTTAACTCCTAGATATATATATCTAATACTTTATTATTATAAAAGATAACTTTCCCTATTATAATATATTAGGAGAAAAGTTAATAAGGGGAAAGTATAAGTAGTTTATAAACTAAAGAGGGCCTCTGGCCACTATATAGTGATTTTACCTGCTCAAGTGCAACAGACCTTCTAACTCCGCGCCTCCTAATAATACATAGCCTTCGGTCACGTGATCCTCTCCTAACTATAGCTGCACTTATATATACCTATAGCCTCACGATCTTTAACTTTATATTCATAATAACGTGGTTTTTAATTATTTAAACTATAAAACTATTAACTTTTCCTCTTGCGTACTACCCGTGCTATTATTAAATACCGCCTCTATTACTGCTTTATGGCCTCTGGCTACTGCATAGTGATTTTACCTGCTTAAGTGCAATAGACCTTCTAACTCCGCGCCTCCTAATAATACATAGCCTTCGGTCACGTGATCCTCTCCTAACTATAGCCGTACTTATACG
>JAVHLU010003471.1:0-11122 GCA_036785755.1 Colletotrichum ledebouriae
GTAGGAGGGGGGGGGGGGGGGGGAGGTAGTAGCCTAAAGTTAGAAGGTTAACTTTTAGTAACTATAAATAAAACTAATTTAGCAGTTACTATAAAGCTTAAAGCTATAATTCTTCTAAAACTATTTTATATAAGTAGTTAGGGCTTATTACATTTAAAAGTTATAGGATTTAAAGCTATTAATAACCTCGTAATAATATAGATATCATATTATTATAGTAGTTAAAGCGGGTAGTGACGATTAAGGTAGTTTATTTTAGTTAGTAATATGGCTTACTACTACCCTTCTCTTATAGTAAGTAATTAGGGCTTATTATTATTATCTTAGGTTATTACTATTTAGTAATATAAATAGAGGGTTAAAAGTAGTAGATTTAAGTATTAAGAAGGGACTTAAGAGAGGGATAAGTAGCGAGGTTAGTATTAAGATTAAAAAGTACTAAGTAACGCTAAATATATTAAATTCGCTAAAGGGACTTTATAGGAGTTAAAATTAATAAAATAAGTAGTTAATATAGGTAGAAAGAGGGGAGGTTAATAAAAAGCTCTAAATAATTATAATATTAGTAGAAGGTAATATAGTTAGTAGTTATAAGATATAATATTTATAGTAACTATAAGAGTAGTAGAAAGTACTAAAAGAGGGTAAAAATAAGGGGAAAGTAATAACTTTACTAGTATAATAAAAAATTATAAAGTATTAATTATTAGTATTAAGGTTATAATAGCATAGACTATAGTTACTATTAATAGTAAGAGACCTAAAACTTCGCTTATCATATTAGTAATAACTTTAGAGGTAGTAGGTTATAAATAGAGGCTAAACTATTAGTAACTAAAGCTTCAAATCTCTATTAGTATAATAATTATATATAAGAGGAGGCTTAGGATTATTAAGTAATAAATATTATCTCTTTAGTATATTAATCCCTATTAATCTATAGTTATATTATAATAGTAAAGTTAATTACTAATTAGTATTAGCTTTATAAATACTAGTATCAGAAGAGAATAAGGGGAGGTATTATAAAGTCTAAATATTATTATTAATATTAAGTTAGGTTAGAAGGTAGCTAGCGAGGTAAGAATAATATAGGAAGGCTAATAAGGTAAGTTATATAATAGGTCACGTGACTACTCGCCGGGTTCTAGTTATTCCAACCCGGGGCACGGATCTAAGGCCGGATCTAGCCTACTAAGCGAGTAGGAGTCTCCTACCTACTACGTAGGTAGGCGAATATTCCCACACTTATAATTATAGCTACTATATTCTAGTAATCCTACATTAAGTTCTTTAGTAAATAACCTCTTATATTATTCATATTCTACTAGAATAGATAGTATTTAATCTTCCTAATTAATACTAATTACTACTAATATCTTAACACTTATATCCTTAATCCTTAGGTATATAAGGTTTTATATTACTTTAGGAGTTCTTCTTAGCTTATTTAAAATACCTCTCTTAGGTTATTACTTAGTAACTAAGTCCTCTACTTATTAGACTTCGCTAGTTCTCTAATCTATTTATAGGTTATACTTCTATAACTATAGAAATCCTAGGATAATATTATAATTATCTCCTATATTTATAATATTAAAGTAGAGTTATTTATAATAGCTCTAATAACTTAAAAGGAGTTATACTATCCCTAAATTAATAAAGCTTCTATTATACTATACTCTATCTCCTTTAATACTTTATAGGTAGTATTTCTCTTCTAGAGTCTTCTTTCTCTATTTAGTTTATTCTTAATTTATTATATTAAGTAATATAGAGTTAGCTTATATATTACTATTTACTATTACTAGCGCGGGTTCTCTATTAACTATTATATTAATTAAGAAATATCCCTTATTTATTTATAGTATACTAGTATTATATAGGGATTTTATTATATTTACTTATTATTATACTATTTTAATAAGCAAGTCCAGTTTTTAATTACTTATTTTCTAGGATTATTTAAATTATTTTACCTTACTTCTATACGTTAATAAGGGTATTCTCTTGAATTCTTAGTTTTAATAAGCTAGGTCCTTCTTATAGAAGTTATAATAGTCTAGCTTTATATACTAAATATACCTTATATTAGTCTTATTAGTATTCTTCTTATAATATCTTTATACTATTTAGATATCTTATAAAGTAGTTATAACTAGGCATAAAAGTAGTAATTCCTTTTTTATCTTAATAGTATCTTTACTAATAGGGGAGTTAGGAAATCTAGTAAGTATATAGGAAAGAGTTATTATTCTACTTATAGGGATAGTATTTATAATTATACTTCTCTCCTAAGTATTTCTTATATTAGTTACTAAGACAATATACCTAAAATACTTATAGATATTTATAATATATTAGAAGTAGATATTTAGTATTATTATTATTTAAGATTAATTCTTTTACCTCTTTTTATTACTCTAGGGTTACTCTATAGAAGTATATTTTCTAATTATTCTTAAATAGTATAACTTCTTATAGTTAGAGTCTTAGGTTTATTTCTTTATTATTAGTTTCCTCTTTAGAGCTAGTAATATTATTCTTAGATTTAGGTCTATAGATAGTTATTATCTGAGTATATCGTTATATAACGTTGCAAGGCCTATCTAAGTTATAAGGAGTCTTAGGTTCTTATTCTTATCTCTATTTATCGATCTATTATCTTATATAGGGTTAGAGATTATGGCGTGAGAGGATATATTATTATAATACTATTAGTAGGCATTAAAGGTTAACCTACTAAATAGGAGTAATTAAAGTATTATAGTTAGCTATCCAATAGTATAGCTTCTATTAATAGAAGCTATGGGATAATATATAATAATAATATTATCTAGCTAGTCTATCTTACTAGGTTAGATCTAGGGTTAAGGGCTATAGTAATTAGTTATAGTCCTTATAAGGGGATATGTAATATAGAATAAGCTAAGAATATCCTAGAGATAATTATAAAGTTAATTACTAAAGAGCTATAGAAGTTTATCCTTAAGCTAGGCTTAAGTCTATCCTTTACATAAGTCTATATAGGTTCTGTTACTAGGAATCTTTCCTAATTATTTTAATCCTATATAATCTTTCTCCTAAGGAATCTTATTAAATAATTTTAATCCTAAATAGTTCTTCCCTATCTTATTATTATATAACTTATATTATAGTTCTTCTATGATAGGTAAGGCTTACTATTCCTAAATTATCCTATATACAAAGATCTTCTAGGCTCTAGTAGTGCTTATAGGGCTACCCTGGTTTATATACTTCTAATAGGTTATAATATTAGGTCTCCCTCTAAATAGTTTTATCCCTGAGACTAATATAAGTAGGTTATTTTTCTTAGGTTAGGGAGTTATTAATTCTACCTCTTGATTTCCCTTATAATACTAATACTATATTAGGTTATATTTAAAGGTTATCTAATTCGTGCGAAATTTATTATACTTAAATTAAATAAGGTTGTTAGGCCTTTAGTGCTTTAATGAATTAATAGGGTTATGATATAATACTCTAGTCGCCCTGTTTCCAATATAATTATATATATAACATAGATTTAGCTAACCTAAAGCGTTATAATAAATATATATTCTATAGGTTTATAAAATGCAATAGTAGGAATATAGCGAATACTTAGAAGTCCTATATGTTTAGTTTTCTTTACGTTATAAGTAGCTAATCTTCTAGAAGTAAACTATTATTTTAAGGAATAAAAGAAGGTAGAGCGTAAAGAGTAAGAGGCGGAAGAGGCTTTAGAGGTTCTATAAGCTTAGCTAGCTGTAGCCTTAAGCTATTTATCTCGCTTTTATAAATAGAAGAGGTTTTCATAGGATTATAGTTCTAATCTAATCTAATAAGGGATATAATTACTAGAAGTGTAGGAAGATAAAGAATATATATTAGAGGTTTAAGAGTTGCGAGTTACTAATAATCTATCTTCTTAGGGGGCTCCTAATAAGTTAGATTCGTTTTCGTTTAGTACTAGGCTTAATTTAGATTTTACTAATAGTAGTTCTTCCTCATTTACTAAGTTATAACCTTAGTTTATAGGTATCCCTAGTTACATAAATAGATTCTTATTCCTTAGTTAATTAGTTTATTATAGTTAGATAATAGGTTAAGGTTAGATAAGTTAAGTATTATTCTTACATATTTATAGCGTATCCTTAGCTTATAGGGAGTATTATAGTTATTATTCCTAATATACTTTCAGTTCGTTTTATATATATTCGAGGTTTATTATAGGTTCTTAGATATTATCTTTATGTCTATATCCTTCCTTTTTAATAAGGTATTATATTTTATTCTTACTTTTAATATAATTAATAATTCTTTTAACTTTATATTCTAGTTCATTAGGTTCTATAATAATTAGGTTATATACTTATAGTTCTTATAGTGCTAGTTCAAGAAGTAAAATATACAAGGTTAGATAGTATTTTATAATATCTAGTAATAAGAGTTTATAGTTAATATTGGAAATCCTTTTATAAGTTTTAAATAATCTAAGTTCTTTATAATCTAATTTATTACTTAGTTATAAAGTTTTAATATTTTATTATCTAAAGTAAATACTATCTCCCTCCTTTATAGCTAGTCCCTGGCCTCTAGCCACTGCATAGTGATTTTACCTACTCAAGTGCAACAGACCTTCTAACTCCGCGCCTCCTAATAATACATAGCCTTCGGTCACGTGATTATAATTACTAACTACCTTTCCTAACTATAGCCGTACTTATATATACCTATAGTCTCACGATCTTTAACTTTATATTAATAATAACGTGGTTTTTAATTATTTAAACTATAAAACTATTAACTTTTCCTCTTATATACTACCTGCGCTACTATTAAATACCGCCTCTATTACCGCTTCGTCCGCTAGAAGTTATTACTATCTTTATCCTCTTATTTGATCAGGTTAGCTAACGCCTTCGCAGCTATGCTATCATTAGCAACGCTCTCTCTATTAGTTAGCGCAAGCCGTACTTACTAACGTTTAAGCTCTAATAAGCCTAGGCCGCCTAGGCTACCTCTACCTTAGTAATACGGAGGACCTGCTTAAAGAAGGGCTACTCTATAGGGTATATAATAACCCGCTAAACTTCTATTACTAAGTTTACTTACTTAGCTCTAATATTATTATACCTTATAGAGTCCCCTATAGGGGTATTAAGGTAAGCCCTCTTAAGGGCTATACTAATAATACGCTCTCTATATATAGCAGAGTAGTTAATAAAGGAGCGGGTTTTATTAATTATATTAAGGCTAAAGTCTCTAATAACCCCCTCTATATTATTTATACTAAAGGGCGTGCCTTGCTTAGGCTTAGTATATTTATATATGGGGTCTAGTCCTAATATAGTTAAGGATTTATTATAGGTTATAGGGATAAGGATAAGGAAGAGGGAGAGGTATAAGGCCCTGCTTATAGTAAAGCTTCTTATACTTCTAGCTATAAGAACCTCTTAGGAAAGACCTCTTTAGTTAAGGAGTTACCTCTTATATAGTAGTATTTATAGCACCTTACTAGAAGGTTAACCTTTTAGGTTAAGGAGTTATCCTATATAGTAGCTTTCGCAGTACCTTACTAGAAGGTTTAGCGAGGGCGTTTCTAGGCTACGAGAGCCTTAGTAGCCTATTAAGCTCTAATATAATTAGCCCTAGTATAGCGTGCGTCTAACTTTATACGAGGGTTTACTTATAAGTAGTAGGAATATATAGGGTTCCTATATTATTTTCCTTACCTAGTAGAGGGTATAGATTAAAATACCTATATAGTATTTCCTAAATTATACCTATAAACTAGGTGAATTAGTTATAGTCTTTTTGCGAAGGGGCTGCGGCGTAATTCCGAGCTCAATAGCTAGTCCCTAAACTCTTTTCTTATTAGTATATTTATATATTTATTTCTACATTCATTCGAGGTCTTAAGGGAGTTCTTATTGTAACTCTTAAACCTTATTAATACGGTCCACGTAGTAGGCGAAAAATATAAGTAAAAAGTCTATGATTTTAGAAGGTTTTCTACTTAAAGGTGATAAACCCTTTTAAGGAGGTTTATTATATTTAGGTATATTTAACGCGTTGGTTATATTAAGCGCCCTTAAGCGGGATAACTACGCTAAGCGTATTTAGTATTAATTACTTATATAAAAAGAGAAAGGTATTAATTATAATATATAGTATAAAATCTAATTTATACCTCCTATTATAG
Source organism: Colletotrichum ledebouriae (assembly GCA_036785755.1). Lineage (NCBI taxonomy): Eukaryota > Fungi > Ascomycota > Sordariomycetes > Glomerellales > Glomerellaceae > Colletotrichum > Colletotrichum ledebouriae. The sequence goes on from JAVHLU010003471.1 coordinate 6,209, forward strand.
TAATACACTAATAAGTAGAGCTATATTACTATATATAAATAACTTTAAGTAACCTTATTTCCTTTCTATTTTATATATATTATTATATCTTATTTAAGCTAAGGGAGCCTTAGGCGTAGCGTTAGCTAGCTTTAGGAGGTCAGGGTAGTCCTTATCCTCGTTATTAATAATCCCTTTAGTAATAGCTAGAGGTTAGTTAATATTAATACTATAAGTAGTAGCTAGTTAGGCATTATCTCAGCATTACTCTAGGAACTAGTAGTAAGACTCGTTACTAACCTTAGGGTATAACTTAGTAATATTATTATCCTTAATTATAATAAGTAAGGTAATAAGGGATATAATATTAATCTAAAGGCCTTAAAGGTCCGTAGTATATTTATATTAAAAGTCATCTATATCTATAGTCTTAAGGTTATTAAGGTTTAGAAGGGCGTGAATAGCGCTAATATTATTACTATTAATTATAGCCTAACTAATATATGCGTTACCCTTAGTATATATACTAGGAAACTTATATTATAATATCTACTTTATAATAAAGAATAGTAATATAGCGCTAAAATCTAGGTTACTTATAATTTATTTAGTTATAAATAAGTTAAGAGCGTAGATATATATATATAAGCTAAGGATAATTATATCATTCTAGATAAGGGTACAAAGAGTTAGATATTGAGTATAATAAGTAGTAATAATATTAGTTATAACAAAGAAGTAGATATACTAAAGGTATATATTAATTGCCTCCTATATATTTAGAAACTCAATATAAGAATAACTAAGGTAATAAAGGCTAGAGATATAAGTATAGGACTACTAGTTAGTAATAATAATCTTCTTAATACTAGAGGTAGTATTAGGCGTCTTAGTAGCACTAGGCGTATTAGAGGTATTAAAAGGGCTAATATTAAAAAAAGGGTTAATATGAGGGTAATTATCTAAACCTTTAGCTAAAGCTATATACTTAGTAAATAACTTAGTAGTAAGGTATTACTTAAGGCTAAGGAAGCCTAGGCTCTCTTAGGTCGGTCCCTTAGGGATAGTTATTATAATAAACTTAAACTTATTAGTAGCTAACTTAAACTTATTAGTACCTAACTTAATAGATTAGCCTAACTTAAGAGTAATAGCGCTAGTATTAGTAATATAACCCTTAGAGATTACTTTAGTTAGGGCGATCCAGGTCTCTTTATATCTATTAAGTAGGATAGAGATATAGCTAATATATTTACTATATATATATATATTCCATCAATAGACTTAATATCTACTAGGTTAGAAGTACTAAAGCTAGTAGCTTACTTCTCAGGAGTTATTATCTTATTAGTCTTATCTTAAATAGCGGGAGTTGATCTAGTACTAGCTATATTAATATTAGTTAATAATTAAGACTTAGCTTATTTAATAGTATTAATAGCTTAATTAAGCTAGCTAGTATTAAGGGATTATTTAAGCTAAGTAGCTTTAATAGGTTTATTAGCTTAAGCGCGTTTAGTATTAATAAGTTCTTTATTTCTACTTGAGGCTTCTCTAGACTTAATAGAAAGAAGCAAACTAGTAGTATTAGTAGTATAATATAGGTTATATTTAAGGGAGTTTTAGATAATATTATAGAGGGATAGTTACTCAACGTTTAGAATAGTATTGGGAAATTAATAATAGAACTTAATTTAGTTTATAGATAGTAATTAGCTAATAGAGTATATATTAGTTCCTAGGTTAATAATAAATAGGGTACTTAAGATATTATAGCTAGTTCTATAATATTAGGCTTCTTAATTAAGAGTATATTTAAAAGTTTCTTAGTTATAAATATAATATCCTAGCTTTCTATAAAGGATTTTAATAATATAAGGTAGGTAATAGTAGATATAATTAAGTATAATATACTTAGCGTTTTCTTATTTAAATTATTATCTATTAGAGATAAAATAATATCTAGGTATATAAAATATAAGTTACTCTAGAAGCGCTAAGCGTATAGAATAATACTAAGTATTAATAAGGGTTCTTAATATCTAGAGGAGGATAATAGTAATAAGATAAGAGGAGTAAGTCTAATAATTATAAGGTAAAGGGGATTAAGGTAGTAACGCTCTTAATAAGAATATATATATAGAGAGAAAAGTCTACTTAATACTAGGCTAGTAATAGTAATAATAATACCTAATAGGGTTACCTAGTAATATAAATTTATTTTATATATATATACTTAAGCGCTAACCTTTCTTATTAGTTGAATAAGAGTAGGGATCAACTTTTTAATAAGGAGGGTAGTTATATTTATAAAGGTTCTTATAGTACTAAGGGTAGAAGGTATTTAAAAGGGAAGGTGCGATAAATATAGTTATTAATACTATTAGGCTAAGCGTAAATATTACTATTATTAAGCTAAAGCCCTTAGATATACTAAGCGTGCTAAATATCTTAATTTATAATAAAGCCTTAGTTATAATATTCTTTTTAATCTACTTATCTATTTAAGGCGCTTTAAGTAATAAGTTCCTTATTTATAATAAATATCCTATTATTCTATAAGGCTCTTTTAAAGCCTTCCTCTTAGGCGCTTTAGTAGTCTTTTATTAAGCTCTAATATTAGTTTAACGCCTTATTAGATAGGTCTCTAAGCTTACACTTATTTATAGAGCTATTCTATTTCTTATTCCTTACTTTTAAATATAATAATAAGTTTATTTATAATTATAGCGTTTTTATCTATCTAAATAATATATATTAGTAAGTAACCTTTCTATTTAACTAGATATTATACCTTTCCTTATATAAGAGTTCGCTTCTTCAGGATATTCTTAATCTTAAAATACTTATATACTTTAAGCTAATAGATATTATTATCTTTCTTAATATTAACTAGTCCTTAGTAGTTATCTTAATAGTTAAATAGGTTATTACTAGGGGCTAGTACTAGTATAAGTTAGATAATAGATATAACTAGATAAATATTTATATTAAGTAGAATATTAAGGTAATATATTATCTTATTAATATATTTAAGGACCTTAAAGAGGATCTACTAGTAGCTATACTTTAGATTTAGCTATTCTAGTAAATAATATCCTAATTCTATCTTAAGATATATCTAATTACTTAGCTTAAATATAATAAAATAATATCTTTTATTATAATATTCCTTTATATATAGCAAGCCTATTATAATTAAAATTTTAGCTTCCTCCTAGAAGATCTCCCGGTTTATTTTAGAGTTAGTATTACTTAGGATATTTAACGCGTTATTAATATTTATATTATATATTATTTAGTTTAGTAAATAATTAATAACTTATTAGTAGGTAATATTAATGTTATATTAAAAGCTTAGGAGTAATTCTACCTAGGTATTATTAATAAGGTTTAGAAAGTAATAAATAGCTAGTTTAATAGTTTAGTTCTTATATTGTAAGATACTATGAGTCTAAGGATAGTATATTATTAAGAATCATAATTTAGTATATAATCTAGCTTATAATATAATCTAAAACCTTAATAGGAACTTATAGTTATAATTAAATATAATAGCTTTTAGTATTCCTAGTTATTATATTAGAAGTTATAAAGAAGAAGCTATCCCTAGATTTTAGTAATATATATTTAATAACCTAGGATTAGAAGTATTACTTTAGAGAACTTATTAGTTATAGTAAGTATTATATTAAGTAGTAGGAAGTTCTCTACTTTATATCCTAAATACTATAAAGGTATTTTAGGAAGTCTAATAATAAAGTCTATAGTAATTATATAGAAGGGAATAGCTAGTATTAATATTAGCTATATCGCGCTAAGTAGTAATTATTATTCTATACTTATTATTCTATATTCAAGGTAATTAGCTACGTAGTTCTTAACTTATTACTTAAGATATAGTATATAAAAGTAATTATTAATAGCTCTCTATATTTAATCCTTACTAAAGTAATTGTAAGAATAGGTATATAGGTAGCGAAAGGGGCGGTAGAACAGCCTGAATAATAGATATTAATAGGCTGAGTAATATTATGATGAAAGCTAATAAATTCAAGCATAAAGAGGTGTTTTTCCTGGAATTAAATAATAGAGAAACCGTTGAATATTGATAATATTATCTCTAAGTTATAAATCCTACCCTCGTGAAGTGAGGGGTAAGATATTCTGAAACGTAACTATAAAGCAGTAGCTTATTAAGCAGAAACTGCGATTGGATCACTATGTGGTCCTTGCGCAATTTTTATATATTTATAGCTATAAAGCTAAGGATTATAAATATGAATATATATATATATATATAAGGTTATTGCTATTATTAGAATTTATATGGATTTTTAAAGTATTTATTCTATGAAGGAAATACTTTTATAGTTATTATTTTATGTTTTATAGTCATTAAAGTGTCATTAAAGAGATATTATATAGGCATATAACTATATATACTATAATTATTTATTAAGGTTTATATAACCTTTATAAGCTTATTATAGAACTTTTAAGATATACCTTCGGTATTCTTACACCCCCCCGTAAGGTATATATTTTATTTATATATAGCTTATTGTTATATTATATTATATTATATTATGTTATGTTATGTTATGTTATATCACACTCTCTTTATAAGTTATTTACGCTAATATGAAAACTCTTAAAACCCGGTGGGAGAAATAAAGAGGAAATCTTAGAGTATTATATAATAATTACTAGTAGAAAAACGTAAAAGCCTAACTCATATAGGCATTAAAAGAAAAACTAGACTTTTTATATAGTTATAGTTATTCCAGTCTAATAAACTAGATTTATAATGCGGTTATTATCTAAATTATTAGTTATATTATTTATATTATTATTTATATTATTATTTATATTATTATTTATATTATTATTTATATTATTATTTATATTATTATTTATATTATTATTTATATT
>JAVHLU010003472.1:0-11120 GCA_036785755.1 Colletotrichum ledebouriae
TATATAATATGTCTTTAATAATACTTTAATAAGTATAAAACATAAAATAATAACTATAAAAGTATTTCCTTTATGGAATAAATACTTTAGAAATCTATATAAATTCTAATAATAGCAATAACCTTATATATATATATATATATATATATAGTCCTTAGCTTTATGGGTATAAATATACAGAAATTGCGCACGGACCATATAGTGATCTAAGCGCGACTTCTACTTAATAAGCTACTGCTTTGCAGTTACGTCTCAGAATATCTTACCCCTCACTTCACGAGGGTAGGATTTATAACTTAGAAATAACATTAACAATATTAATAATTTTATATTAAATTATTCTATTACAAATCTATTGAAAAATAATTCCTTATGCTTACATTTATCAGCTTTCATCACTATGTTACTCAGCCTATTAATATCTATTATTCAGGCTGTTTTAGCATCCCCTTTGCTACTTATATACCTATTCTTACAAATCTAATATCTTTAGCGTTATTTAATACCTTCTAATATTAATACTAACTTTATTACTTCTCCCTCCTTTAATTCTCTCTTTAATACTTAAATATATTACTTCTAACTCTCTACTTATATTACTAATAGTAATAACTTAAGATAGGAATAATAAGCCCTAACTACTTACTATAAAAGAGACTAGTAAGAAGCCCTAATTACCTATTAAAAATGAATGACTTTAATTTTAACTACCTGTTAAAACTATAGTATTAATATAATATTTATATAATTATAAAGTTATTTATAGCTTTAAATTTTATAACTTTTAAAATTAATAAGCCTTAATTACTTCTTTAAAATAGTTTTAAAAGGATTATAGCTTTCACTTTTATAGTAACTACTAAATTATGTTTATTTATAGTTACTAAAGTTAACCTTCTAACTTTAGGCTACTACCTCCCCCCCCCCCCCCCCCACCCCCCCTCTATTTAAATAACCCCTCTCCTACCTTCCTCCTCCTTATACCTTAGCTACCTATAACTTTATACCTTTATAACCTTAACTTCTTAACTTTACGTTACTTGTATTATATTTATTATATCTGAGTTATAATAAGTATAAAAAAGCCTTTTAATAATAGCTGTTCTATTAGTAATAAAGGTCTTATAAATCTATTTTAATTAGCTTATACTAAAATACCTACTTTTCTACAGTAAAAGAATATATACTAAGCTTTTATTAAAAACTACTTAGATGAATTAATTATATAGTTCTAACCTTAATTTCCTAAGTTTTTCTTTTTACCTCTTTCTTTAATTCTATAATTTCAAAGTCTATTCTAAATAATAAGTAATTAATAATCCCCTTTTTAAGATATTCCCTCGTTAAGGTTAATAAGATCTAATAAGATAAGTAAGTAAGTATTTCAAACCCCTCCATTAAATAATCCTTTTATTAAAAACGTCCCCTTGTTAGAGAAATCCTTTAAGTAATTCTTTAAACTTTCCCTTTTTCTATTTCTTTTCTAAGTAATTCCTTTATTAAGAAAGTCCCCTCTTTAGAGAAGCTCTCTTAATAATCCCTTCTTAACTCCCTTTTTTAAGAAAATAAGTAATCCTTTTGAAAAGGGGTCTCTTTTTAGAGAAATAAGTAAGTAAAGATATAGTATAAGAGAAGGAACTAGGTCATCAATAAGAAGAAGATTAAGTAATAATATCTATAAGTCGCTTAATATATAAACTACTTACCTAAAGCTATAGCTTAGGGATAATACTTATAATTAAGATATAAAGATTAGCTTAATTATTTTATATAACTAAATATAGCTTTATCCCTCCTTCTTAATAGCTAATTAAGTTCGGAATTATACTATAGCCCCTTCGTAAAAAGACTATAATAAATTTACCTAGTTTATAAGTATAACTTAGGAAATACTATATAGATATTTTAACCTATACCCTCTACTAGTTAAGGAGAGTAATATAGGAACCCTATATATTCCTACTTAAAAGCAAACCCTCTAAATATTATAAAGTTACACGTGCGCTATACTAGGGCTAATTATATTAGAGCTAAACTAAACGGTTACTAAGGCTCTTATAGGTTTCTAGTAAGGTACTATAAATACTACTATATAAGAGATAACTCCTTAACTAAAGAGATCTTTCCTAAGAGGTTCTTATAGCTAGAAATATAAGAAGCTCTATTATTATAAGTAGGGCTTTATACCTCTCCCTCTTCCTTATCCTTATCCCTATAACCTATAATAAATCCTTAACTATATTCGTATTAAACCTTATATATAAATATACTAAGCCTAAGCAAGGTATACCTTTTAATATAAATAATATAGAGGGGATTACTAGAGTATTTAGTCTTAATATAATTAATAAAACCTACTCTTTTATTAACTACTCTATTATATAAAAAGAGTATATTATTAATATAGCCCTTAAGAAGGCTTATTTTAATACCCTTATAGGGGACTCTATAAGGTATAATAGTATTAGAGCTAAGTAAATAAACTTAATAATAAAGGTTTAATAGGTTATTATATACCCTATAGAGTAGCCCTTCTTTAAGTAGGTCCTTTATATTACTAAGGTAGAGGTAGCCTAGGTAGCCTAAGCCTATTAGGGCTTATTAGTAAGTATAGCTTATACTAACTGCTTTAATATAGGGAGAGCGTTATTAATAATAGTATAGCTAGTAGATAAAGCGGTAATAGAGGTAGTATTTAATAGCAGCGCGGGTAGTATACGAGAGGATAAGTTAATAGTTTTATAGTTTGCTTATAAAAGGGTCTATAGGGAAATATTCCTCTAGGAGCGGGTAAACGGTTAATATATCTATACTTTAATAATTAAAAACTACGTTATTATTAATATAAAGTTAAAGATCTTAAGGCTATCTAGTATAATAGGCACGTATAAGTATAGCTATAGTTAGGAAGGGTAGTTAGTAACTTAGAAGGTTATTAGGTTATAATTATATAACTAAAGGCTATATATTATTAGGAGGCGCGGAGTTAGAAGGTCTATTATACTTAAGGAGGTAAAGTTACTATATAGTAGCTAGAGGCTAATAATAAAGTATAATATAGCTAGCTTAAGCTTATTATAGCTAGGTATAGCTAGTTTAAACCTTATATACTATATTAATATCTTAAACCTAGTTAGTTAAATCTTATTATATTTAGTTAAACCCTAAGGTCTAACTTTATCTTATTATCCTAGATAGAAGCATAAGCCCTAGGTATATTAAGTTAAGAATTACGCCGCAGCCCCTTTATAAAAAGACTATAATAAATTTTCTAGCTTATAAGTATGATTTAGGAAATATTATATAAGTATTTTAACTTATACCCTCTATTAGTTAAGGAAAGTAGTATAAGAACCCTATATATTCCTATTACTCGCAAGCAAACCCTCTAAACATTACTATATAAAGTTAAACGCGCGCTATACTATATAAGTGCAGCTAGAGGCATAGAGTTAGAAGGTCTATTATACTTAAGTAAGCAGAATCACTATATAGTAGCTAGAGGCTGCCCTAGGTATATACTATTAGACTATATATTATGCGATATATAATAGAATAAGAATTTTAAATATATTCTTTATTTTCTTATATCTCTTAAATTTATAGAGATATACGGCTTTAAAAATAACTTTAGATAAAATCTAATTCCATTTCTAATATACCCCCTTAAGGTATATATATATTTACTAGAGGTATATATATAATACCTTGTAGCTAGGAAATTGTATAAGAAATAAGTAAATCTTAGTTATAACTAGTTTAAAAACCTTATAAGAGAAAATAAGCTTAATAGTTATCTTTAATACTTTGAATATGGAGTAGTCTATAACTTTTAAGTATTACTTTATAGCTTTACTTTATAGCCTTACCTTATAGCCTAGCTCTATAGCCTTGCTTTATAGCTTTACTTTCTAAGCTTACTTTATAGCTTTACTTTATAGCCTTATATTAAAGCTTAGCCTTATAGCTTTACTTTATAGCTTACTTTATAGCTTTGCTTTATAGCTTTACTATATAGCTTTATTTTTATACTCCTTTATTAAGTATTAAATCTTAGGTATAATATAAAAACCTTTATAACCTTTATAAGCAAATAAGGAAAAGAATAGTCTTTTTATTATAAATATAATATCTTAAGGTATATTAAAGGGAACCTTAAAACCTTTTTTCTAATGGCCTCTAGCTACTATATAGTGATTTTACCTACTTAAGTATAATAGACCTTCTAACTCCGCGCCTCCTAATAATATATAGCTTTTAGTTATATAATCCCTAATAACCTTCTAGGAAGCTCGACCTTTTAGGTTAAGGAGTTATCTTATATAGTAGCTTTTATAGTACCTTATTAGAAGGTTTAGTGAGAGCGTTTCTAAGCTATAAGAGCCTTAGTAGCCTATTTAGCTCTAATATAAATTAGCCCTAGTATAATATATATCTAACTTTATATAAGGGTTTATTTATAAGTAATAAGAATATATAGGGTTCTTATATTATTTCCTTAACTAATAGAGGGTATAAGTTAGAATACCTATATAGTATTTCCTAAATTATACTTATAAACTAAGTAAAATTTATTATAGTCTTTTTATAAAGGGGGTATAGTATAATTCTAACCTTAACCTTTTTATAAGAAAGAAATAAGATTAACCTTTATTAGCTTTAAATTTATGTATACTCCTAAAGTAAGCTTTATAGCTTTATAGTTATATAAAGGTTTAAGTATATATAAGTAGATATTTAGAGAGAAGACTAACTCTTTTTAATATCTCCTATTTGTTTAAACTTTTATACTATAGATTTTATTATAATTTATCTTATAACCTTAGAAATAAACCTTTATTATATAATAGGTCTAATATACTCTTAATAATAATTAGTACTAACTAGATAAATAGTTACTTATATTTAAGAGATTATATATATTATATAATCTATATAATCTTGTGAATTCCTTTAAATAGCTATTTATTTACTTTATATAAATATTATTTATAAGCTTTTAGAATATATTATATTCTTATATTATTATTATTTTTATGATATAGTTTTCTATCTTTTGTATCTAGATTAGCTCCTAAAGGGAAGTAAACCTTTAAAGCTTATTAGAATCTATATTAAGTATTTTTATAGTATTTAAAGTCTTTTATATAGTTTAATATATATTTTACTCTAAAGCCTTTCTTAGATTATAGAATATTAAGGTATATAGTAATCCTTATATAGAAGTAGTTTACCTATTTACTTTCTATAAGAATACTAAAAGTATATCTTAAAAGCTTTAAGTATAACCTTATAAAGGTTAAATAAACTTTAATAAGTAACTATAGTATATATAGTTATGTACTTATATAATATCTCTTTAATTACACTTGAATAACTATAAAATATAAAATAGTAACTATAAAAGTATTTCCTTTATAGAATAAATAATTTGAAAATCTATATAAATTATAATAATATTAATAACCTTATATATATATATATATTAGTAATCTTTAGCTTTATAGCTATAAATATATGGAAATTACGCACGGACTATATAGTGATCTAAGCACGATTCTGCTTACTAAGCTTAATAATTAGCCGCTTTATAGCTACGTTTTAGAATATCTTACCCCTTACTTCACGAGGGTAGGATTTATAACTTAGAGATAATATTATTAATATTTAACGATCTCTCTATTAATTTACTCTAGACAAAATACGCCCTTATACTTAAATTTATTAGCTTTTATTAGAAAATTAATTAGCCTATTACTATTTATTATTTAAGCTATTTTACTTACCCTTTTACTACCTATATACCTATTAAGTTCGGACTTACGCCGCAGCCCCTTTGCAAAAAGACTATATGAATTCACCTAGTTTATAAGTATAATTTAGGAAATACTATGCAGGTATTTCAACCTATACCCCCTACTAGTTAAGGAAAATAATATAGGAACCCTATACGTTCCTACTACCTATAAGCAAAACCTCTGAATATTACTATATAAAGTCGGATACGCGCCGCACTGGGGCCGATTACATCGGAGCCGAACGGGCCACTGAGGCTCGTATATGCCTATTCTTATAGGTTATAAGCCTAGCTCTAACCTTTTTAATAACCTCGCCTGTATTTAACCTCCTCTATATTATAATAAGCACCTTAAGCTTATTCCTTTAATTAAAGGTACCTATTTAGGTTATATTTTTAAAAGATATAGCCTCTATACGCCCTATACTAAACTAGAAATAATAGCGAGATGAGCTTACTAGTTAAAAGATTAAAAACTCCTATAACAAGCTATTTAAAACCCTAAGCTATTAATTATATTATTATTAATACCTCTATTATTATAAAGCGAGATAATGTTATAATTAAGCTATTTAACCTAGCTCGTATTAATTATATCTTTAAACTATCCCTAAGTCTTTATAAGTCTTAGTTTATTTATATCTATACTACTATTTAAACGAGGCCTAATATAGGCTATATACTAGCTATTATCCTAATTATAGGGCCTCTAGCTACTGCATAGTGTTTTTACCTCCTTAAGTGCAATAGACCTTCTAACCTCGCTCCTCCTAATAATAAATAGCCTTTAGTCACGTGATTATAACTCTCCTTACTATAGCTATACTTATATATACCCTACTAGATAGCCTCACGATCTTTAACTTTATATTAATAATAACGTAGTTTTTAATTATTTAATAGACTATAAAACTATTAAATTTTCCTCTCGCGCACTACCCGCGCTACTATTAAATACCGCCTCTATTACCGCTTCGTCCGCTAGCTATACTATTATTAGTAATACTCTCTCTATATTAAAGTAGTTAGTATAAGCTATACTTACTAATATTCCCCTAAGGGGCCTAGGCTACTTAGGCTACCTCTACCTTAGTAATATAGAGGACCTGCTTAAAAAAGGGCTACTCTATAGGGTATATAATAACCTACTAAACTTCTATTACTAAGTTTACTTACTTAGCTCTAATACTATTTTATACCTTATAGAATCCCCTATAGGGGTATTAAAGTAAGCCCTCTTAAGGGCTATATTAATAATATACTCTCTATATATAGCAGAGTAGTTAATAAAGGAGTAGGTTTTATTAATTATATTAAGACTAAACTCTCTAGTTATCCCCTCTATATTATTTATATTAAAAGGTATACCTTACCTAGGCTTAGTATATTTATATATAAGGTCTAGTATTAATATAATTAAGGGATAAGGATAAGGAAGAGGGAGAGGTATAAAGCCTTGCTCGTAGTAATAGAGCTTCTTATACTTCTAGCTATAAGAACCTCTTAGGAAAGACCTCTTTAGCTAAGGAGTTACCTCTTATATAGTAGTATTTACTTTTAATACCTTACTAAAAGGTTAACCTTTTAAGTTAAGGAGTTATCTTATATAATAGCTTTTACTTTTAATATCCTACTAGAAGGTTAACCTTTTAAGTTAAGGAGTTATCTTATATAATAGCCTTTACCTTACTAGAAGGTTTAGTAAGGGCGTTACTACGAGAGCCTTAGTAGCCCGTTTAGCTCTAATATAATTAGCCCTAGTATAGTATACGTCTAACTTTATATAAGGTTTTACTTGCGAGTAGTAGGAATATATAGGGTTCTTATATTACTTTCCTTAACTAGTAGAAGGTATAGGTTAAAATACTTATACAATATTTCTTAAATTATACCTATAAACTAGGTAAATTTATTATAGTCTTTTTATAACGGGGCTGCGGCGTAATTCCGAACTCAATCCTAATTATAGAAAGTCTACTTACTTAGTAGTCTTCTATAGAAGAGCTTTCTAAAGACCCTTTAGAAGAGGAATAAAAGAGGAGGAATATTATAAGTTAAACCTATAACCTCTAGGTTTTAACTAAATCTATATATAATATAGCTATAATTAATATTACTAAGCTATATAACTCTCTTATCTTATTATTATAGTCTATATACTATATTAGAGCTTATATATTATACTCCTAAAGGTATTATAATATCTAATTTAAAAGTATAGCGTCCTAGGTTTTCTAGATCTAATAACTATAAAGTCTAGTATATACGTATTAAGGCCTTAACTATCAGTAAAGATATAACTATAGACTTATCTAAGCCTATAGATAAAAATAATATTAATCTAAATAATAAGGCTCTTAGCGATATATAGCTAGTTTATAATAATAAGCCCCTAAGGGTTATAAAAGATAATATACTAGCTTATGAACCTTAGAAATATCTTAAAGACCTATATAAGCTAATAGCGTTTACTAATAAGTTCCTAACTTATAAAGAGTTATTTAATACTTCTTTAAGTAATTTTAACTCTATAGAAGAATATGTAAATAAAATAAAGGAACCTATAGAGAACCTAGTATATAATAAGCTTAAATTACTTAATTAGGTCGTTATAGTATATATATTAAATAACCTAGATAAAGAGTATTATAATTTTGGAACTACTATTACTTAAGGTCTTAGGGCTAATAAGGATACCTATACGCTTAATAATCTATTCTCTAACTTATTAAATTCAGCAGGACGTAAGGGTAAAGCAGTAAACTTTACTACGAATCATAATAAAAATAAAAATAGAAATAAGCTTACTAAAAAGCCTTAGAAAAGGTAAAAGGGTCTATATTTTAAAAGGTATAAGGAAACTAGCTAAACTAAGAATAACTATACCTTTCTATACCCTAAAAAGGCCCTAGTATAGTAGAATAAATCTAATAATAAAGATAATAAAAATAAAGGCCTTCTACTTCTAATACTACTAAGGAAGTTAATATAACTACCTCAAGGGTTATAGAAGAAATAGAAGATAAAAAGGATCAAAACGATACTTTAATAACCCCCTATATATCGATATATTAACCTATTAATTAAAACGAGGATCTTATGGATCTCAACGACTCTAATAAAGATTAAGAGTTGGAAAACGTAAGTATATCCTATAATAATCCTTATAATAATAATATAACTAATAATATAACCTTAGGTACTTTAATTTAACAGAGTATTTTAACTAAGGAAAAGGACTTAGGATGAAGGCGTTATAATAACTAAATTAATACTATATTTATAAGATCTCATGGGAGATATCGGGTAGCTCGGGGTAGCTCGGGAGGTCCGGATATTAGGGCGCGATAATATTCAGGGAAATTCTTAATAGATCCGGGATAATATAGCATAGAATTATATAGAAAATAATATAGGAACTAATATTAAAGAATATCCTTAATAATATTATATTCTCTAAGTTCTAATTACTCCTAAGAGACATAAGGGGCTAAATTATTCTAAAACGTAGCTATAAAAGCAGCTAATTATCTAAGTAGTCACGCTTAGATTACTAAGTAATCCGTGCCCTACTTTAGGTAGTTATATAGAGGAAGTTATAAAGGTCATTTCCTCATTAGGAAGTATATAGTTATAGCGTATATATGATTTTATATAGAATTCTAAAGTACTAAAGTACTATTATTATATTTTAGTATTATCATTATTGTTATATTATTTAAGCTATTATATAGCTTTGAATTATATATATATATATATATATAGCTATTAAGTTATAAGGTTATTAAGTTATTAGGTTATTAGGGTATTAGGGTATTAGGGTATCAAGGTTAAGTTATTAAGGTTAGGTTATTAAGCAAGCTTGTTTTATTTATTTTATTCCTTAATAACTCAAGGGTATTTAAAATAGGAAGAGTATTTTATACTCTAGTAAGGCCTCTGGCCACTGCATAGTGATTTTACCTGCTCAAGTGTAACAGACCTTCTAACTCCGCGCCTCCTAACAATACGTAGCCTTCGGTTACGTGATCCTTTCCTAACCACAGCCGCACTTATATATACCTATTAATAGCCTCACGATCTTCAACTTTATATTAATAATAACGTAGTTTTTAATTATTTAAACTATAAAACTATCAACTTTTCCTCTTACGCACTACCTACGCTGCTATTAAATACCGCCTCTATTACTGCTTTATCCGCTAGCTATGCCGTTATTAGCAACGCTCTCTCTATTCGTCGGTATAAGCTATACTTACCGACCCCTAAGGGGCCTAGGCTACCTCTACCTTAATAGTATAGAGGACCTGCTTAAAGAAGGGCTACTCTATAGGGTATATAATAACCTACCTAGCTTCTATTACTAAGTCTACTTACTTACCTATAATATAATAATAAGTATCCCCTCTAGGGGTATTAATAAGAGCCCTCTTAAGGGCTATATTAATAATATACTCTCTATATATAATGGAGTAGTTAAAAAAGGAGCGGGTTTTATTAATTATATTAATACTAAACTCTCTAGCGAGCTCTTATATATTATTAGTATTAAAGGGCATACCTCGCGCGGGCTTAGCGTTTTTATATATAGGGTTTAGTATTAATATAGTTAAGGGATAAGGAAGAGGGAGAGGTATAAGGCCCTGCTTATAGTAGAGTTTCTTATATTTCTAGCTATAAGAACCTCTTAGGAAAGACCTCTTTAGTTAAGGAGTTACCTCTTATATAGTAGCGTTTATAATACCTTACTAGAAGGTCGACCTGTTAGGTTAAGGAGTTATCTCGTATAGTAGCTTTCGTAGTACCTTTAGCACCTTGCTCGAAGGTTAATCTTTTAGGTTAAGGAGTTATCTTATATAGTAGCTTTTCTAGGCTACGAGAGCCTTAGTAGCCTATTTAGCTCTGATATAATTAGCCCTAGTACGGCGCGCGTCTAACTCTATAATATTTAGAGGGTTTGCTTACGAGTAGTAGGAATATATAGGGTTCTTATATTATTTTCCTTAACTAGTAGAGGGTATAAGTTAAAATACTTCTATAGTGTTTCCTAAATTATGCCTACGAACTAGGTGAATTTATTATAGTCTTTTTGCAAAGGGGCTGCGGCGTAATTCCGAGCTTAATACTCTAGTAAAGAGTATTCTTAAAAAGTATTTATTATAGTTTATTAAGTATTTATAAATAGTAGGTTATTAGTATTTATTAATATAGAATATTACTAAGAATATAAATTATATATTCCTATATCTCCCCGTAAGATATATATACTAATATATAGCTTACTATTTTATATCTTATATCTTATATTTTATATTTTATATTT